>CAJNOP010004217.1:0-10950 GCA_905250075.1 Rotaria sp. Silwood1 | reverse complement strand
CTCAAATGTGGGTGCGGGTAAGGGGTAATTGGAAGGGATAGTTGGAATGAGTACCTGGAAGAGGTACCCTGAAGGGGTAGCTGGAAAAGGTACCGAGAAAGGGTCCTTGAAAGCGTACCCAGAGAGGACCGTACGGAGGATATTCAGAAAGGGCCCTCAGAACGTTACTTAGAAACGGCCCTCGAAAGGCTACCCAGAAGGGGACCTTAGAAGGATACCCAAAAAGGGCTTTTGGGAGGGTGCCTCGAAGGGGTCCTTGGAAGGGTACCTCGAAAAGGTAGCTCGAAAGGGCAACCGGGAGTGGTGTCTTTATTGTGTACCTTGGAGTATGGGCTTGGTTTTAGGGGTATATATGTGTTTATATCTTGCACATATCGGAAAGTTAAACTAAAACTAAATCTATTCCTAGGTTTATCTCGTAGTTTTTCTTTTCCTCTTCTCCATTTATATTCGAGGTTGAATTGGGCTGGCACTCCTTCGACACTCCTTTCAGATCGTGTTTCACAAAACTTAATACACTCTCAACAAAGCAACGAAAATAAATAGTACGCAAAAACAAAACGCCTACATTTACGAAAATGAAGCAATTAGTGACAACAATTCGTTAAAAATAAAAGAATAATATACACTATAAAATTTCAAATAAAATCAAATCAAATGTCAAAGCAGCAAAAAACGAATATGAGAAAAGTAACATAATATGTATCGTAAAAGAAATGTACTAAAGCAAATAAAAGCATAAGAAATCAGTAGCGGTTAAATCTTCTATACGAAAGTAAAGAAAATGAGACGAAGACATAGAAAAGAAATGTACAGTGTAAACATGATTAATAAAAGCAAAAAAAAAGAAATTATGCTTTCAAGGAACATAAACAATAAATGAAATGCAGACAGAAAACGAGGTGAAAGTTAAGCTAGATGTACATTCCTAAATGAATATTTCGAACGAATGATTAGAAAATCAACATCAAATTTCAGAGTATTAATTATTTGTATGATAAAATAGAAAAGTCACTATGAAAAAGTACACATCAGATACGAAAGATGTTATAAGAGTTTATAAGTTAAATTCAATCGAAAAAAGTCATGCAAGATGAAAATGTGATTCATAATAGAAATAGGTTAAGGAATGAAGAGTAAATGAATGGAAGTATTAGGATAACGCGATGTATGTAACAAGAGAATAAGGGCGAATAGAATATTGAGATTATTTTCTCTTGCTCAAAGTTCTTTTCATTTTATTTACTAATGCTTAATTATGGTACAACAATGAGAAGGAAAAATAGCGACGTGAATTTTACTTTTTGAATATCATTTGAAAGTAATGAAGACGAAGATGGAGACTTTATTTTGGCAAGAAAGCTAACATCTTCGGCCAATGATCCATATTGAAAGTGATACCGTTCGACAGAGCTCGAGATTCTGTATCGAACACTATTGGTTAGACACTCCAGAAGTTGTTAAGCAAATAGTTACTGGAAAAACACGAGTCTTAGACTAACTTTCCTTATGTTTGTGAGCAATATCTAATAGATAGCACTCCCTTTGAGGAATTTTATCATGAACTACTTCAACCAAAATTACGTAATTCTTTATCCGATAAATCTGAGAAAGGTAAAAAGAAGTAAATCAATAAAGTCTCCATCTTCGTCTTCATTACTTTCAAATGATATTCAAAAAATGAAATTCACGTCGCTTTTTTTTCCTCCTCATTGTTGCACCATAATTATACATTAGTAAATAAAACGAAAAGAACTTTGAGCAAGAGAAAATAATCTCAACATTCCATTCATTCGTATTCTGCTGTTACATACATCACTTTATACTAATACTTCCATTCATTTCCTCTTCATTCCTTAATATATTTCTATTTTACATGTTATTTTCATCTTAGATGACTTTTTCCGATTAAATTTAGCTTATAAACTTTTAGAGCATCCTTAATATACGATCTCTACTTTTTCATACTGATTTTTCTATTTTCTCACACAAATCATTCATATTTTGAAATTTTATTTTTATCGTTATGCTTATTTCGATACAGAATTTCTCTGCTTTTTAAATTTCTTTCATTCCAAAATCATGAAATTTTTATTTTCTAATCATTCTTTCGAAATATTCATTTAGGCATGTATGTCTAGCTTAACTTATATTACATTTATTTTAGATTCATTTTTTTCCGAATGATTCACTTTTGTTTTCTGTTTACATCCGATTTATAGTTTATGTTGATTTGAAAGTATAATTTCTTTTTTTTTTCTTTTTTTACTCTTGCTTAGAGTATACATTTCTTTTTTTATGTCTTCGTCTTTTTTATTTACTTTTATATATATGATTTAGCTGCTACTAATTTCTTATGCTTTTATTTGGTTTAGTACATTTCTTTTACAATACATTTCATGTTACTTTTCTCATATTCTTTTTTTCTGCTTTATATTTACTTTAATTTTATTTGAAATTTTGTAGTGTATGTTATTATTTTGTTTTTAACAATATATTTTCACTAATCGCTTCATTTTCAAAAATTCAGCCATTTTGTTTTTGCGTACTCTTTATTTTCTTTGCTTTTGTTGAGAGTGTAATAAGTGTTTCTGTTTATCGTTTTATTTGAATTTCTTGTGTTTTTGTAGTCTTTTCAACAGTTCAGTATAATAGTAAACTGAATGTAAAAAGAGTACCGACAGCTTTCTGTGATCTCGATCATAAAAAGAGATTATGGAAAAGAGCTGATGTTCCTTCTTCTCATGAAATTTGGCTCGCTATTACGCAGAATTCCATTGGTTCCTATCAGAGATGTCCATCGCGGCGCTGCCGCTGCCTCTGCCGCGATGGCGGTGGCGGCAGCGACAGCGGCAGGTTTTTTAAAAGACCATCGCGGCAGCGGCAGGAATTTTTGGGGAACATTGAAAAACTGCATGAATTTAATAGAATTTCAGGGTTTACAAAGGAAACACCCCTAGACTGAATGAATTTGATGGACTAGTACCAATATCTCTGGTGAAATATAGTCGCAGCAGTGAAATTAGAAACACTTTTTTGTAAACCGCCGCGGCAGCGGCGCGGCGGCGGCACGTTTTTTTTATAATTCATCACGGCAGCTGCCCGGCAACGTTGTTTTTATAAGTCATCGCGACGCGGCAGCGCCGCGGCAACATTTTTTTATAAACTGTCACGGCACGATTGCGGTGCGGCAGTTTTTTTTTCTAAATCCGCGGCGCGGCAGCGGCAGATTTTCAGCCGCGGTGGACATCTCTGATTCCTATAAGCATCCGACAGGAACCGATTCTCGGTTTCTTTGTTGTCGGAATTTTCGAGTTTGCTCAACTCAACATTTTCATATATTCATGTTTCTATTTTAGAATTATATAATACGACTGTCTATTTTACAAAGCGCCTCGCAAAGAAAATTTTCATTACACCTTATCCATAAGAAAAATTCTAGATAATACTTAGAAACCTGAAATATGACACTAAATCTCAAGGCAATCACGTAAGAATCTCATCTATCATTTAATCAATCTTCTAATGAAATTTCAGAGAGATATTTTCATTTTACGTAGTTAAATAAATTAAGCTAACAATTTTTACTTGAATTTTAAAAATTATTCTATATAAAATTTAAAATAGACAACTTGAATAAAAATTTTCATATATAGAAGTGATTAAAAATCTTAAGATTATATTAAATATTGCTTTTAACTTATCTGTATACATCAACCCCAGGTTAGTTGCGCAATTCTCTGTTTAATATGAGGTATCAAATGTATTCGTGTTTCGACTACAGATCGATATAGATATACAACATGACTCGGCCGGGAGTGGGTGAGCCGAGGAAGTATAGCACTGCTAAATTGATAAGAAACTCGTAATATTTTCACTCTAAAAAAGGGTTTTTTTACGAAATCAAAAAAGGTTTTTCCCCTGTATCCGCAGGAAGAACCTTTTATGGTTTCGTAGAAATAAGGTTCCGTGCACATTTCCGTGTTTTGAAATGGAAAAAATGGTTCCGCACAAATGGTTCGGTAAAAAGTCTGTACCTGAAAAATTACAAATGGTTTCGCACAGAAGGCTCCGTACCAAACTTCTTCTGGAAAAGTTCAAAAAGGTTTCGTACAGGGAGTTCCGTACAAAACCTCTACAATGCGGTTCTCAAAAGGTTTCGTTCGAGTATAGTCTCTCTACAGAAAATATATTTCAATGAGATAAGATAACCTCTTGACGGTTGTGTTTCATAAGATCTTTTCTCCACCGTGATTCTCCGGTTAGTGGACTTTATTTGAGTGTTATAGAGGAACTCGAAATAGCCAAGAATTCGACCTTCAGTTCGACCGTAGTTTGCTAGGTGGCTCTGAGTAACGCATGAACACTATCCAACAAACAAAGAGCCATAAATCCTTCTTTCAAAATATCTTGAGATATTTCTTGAAATTCAACCTATAGTCCAACATCTATTTCTGCATTAAGTGAGGGAGCATGTAGCAACCATTTTCAAGATGCCACTAGAGATGTCCATCGCGGCTGGAAATCCGCCGCTGCCGTGCCGTCATCGTTTAGAAAACATGATGCCGCGCCGCGTCCAAATTAAAATGTAACGCGCCGCTGCCGCGACAATACAAAAACTACAGTCTAGAAAATGTGTTCGTCTCTAAAATAAAAAATATATATTATAAAGCTCATGAATTATTGTGCCAAATGCAAGGATGAAAAACAGATCCCGATAGATTCTATGAATCCTGTAGATTTCTAAAGAATATTAATAGAGTGCGTAATAAAATTGTCGGAATCTTCAAAAATCGATCAGAATCCACTTTAAGCCCCCCCCCCCCCCCCCCCCTCTTCAAAAAAGTCAATTTCCCAGAGAACTGTCAAAATCGAGATAAATCCATAGGAAGATAGCCCGTCGTCTGTTGTTTCAATATTGATAAAAACTTTTCCTGAAAACTTCATTTTTCCTAGAAAATTTTCGGGGCTTTTGGAACCCTGTTTTCGAAAAACCAGCGGTTTTTTGAGATTTCTAGAAATCTTTTTTTGTTTTTTCTCATTTTTCGTTTTCTCAAACGCGCATCCCAAATTTCTCTTTGAGGGTCCCTCCAATGTATTAATATTTTTTGTTGTTTGAAAGAACGTGTCAAGACGCAGGGCAGCACGCCGCCCTTTTTTTTTGAAATACTCCCCCTTTATAATAAATATCAAGCCGCTAATATAATTTGACCGCCGTTATTTGATAAATTTTTTAGTCATTGAACTTGTATCCCCCTTTTTCGGGTTAAAAAGGGGCTATTTCAAAAAAAGGGCGGCGTACTGCCCTGTGTCTTCACACGCTCTTTCAAATAAAAAAAAATATTAATATATTGGATGGACCCTTAAAGAGAAATTTTGGATGCCAAATCAGCTATTTTTCGACCTTATTTGGTCAATATCTCCCTCGAATGACATAGTTTTTAGCTGAAAATTTTATCATAGATTCCCCTCATCGTCCCCAACATATCCTCCAAATTTCAGCTTATTTCAACGTTCCTGGGCCGAGATCAATTTTTGAGAGGGGGGGCTTAATTTAATCAATCTATCGGAGTTTAATGTAACCCATAAACAGCCAATTGGTTCTATGCCAATTTGTTATCAATTTAACAACACGGATTCTGATGAATTCTTAGGGATTCTTTTGGTTCTTAGGATCCATTAGCATCTACTTTTTCTCCTTAGTCAAATACGTATATGAGATAATATGAATGGCAGTGATAAATATATGAAAGTTTCGACTGAATTATAAGTATACAACACGTAATTGAAATAAATATGGTAACCTAGTGTCTTTACACATCGTGAAAGAAATATAATGGTTAAATTAGATAGGTGCTTTCCACTTACTATATTAATATTTCGATTTAGAAAAGGATACAAACGACGGAAATTTAGACCTTAATAAAATACTATATAGATGTGGAGAACATCATTTTAGAGATCTAAGATATTACAGTCTATTACGTATATGTTAACAAGCTCCAAGTTAATTATTGTCTTTCGCCAATATCAAAATGGCGAGCCCATTTTGATATAAAAAAGAAAGAAAATCGATACAAGTCGATTCTTCCTATATATAGTAGGTTAATAAATAAAAGAAGTATAGCAATAAAAACATAAAAATATCAAGGAGGGACAACCAATTGAGGTGCAAAGTATATTATTCAAAGATGTTCAGTATTAAAAACGCATATCAACTTTTTTTAACATATATTGTTTTATTGTGCCTATGAAACGAGGTTGACAATGATAAAAACGCACGTCAATTAAAACAGAGCAGCATACATATTCTATAATTGCTATGAACATGTTTTCAAGTAATATCATCTTTTATTTACACAATATTAATATTCCTCTTTCTGTTAGTCGGTGGAATAGCCTTAAAAGTCTATTGATCGAGAAAAACATTCTCACTAATCTGAATCATGACAGAATTGTAATTCCAAGCCTTAAGATTTATTCGAAAAAAATCGGAGAAATTTTTCGAAAATTTCAACCGCTGTCGCGCCGCGCCGCGACAGCCAAAGAAGATAAATTGCCGCTGTCGCTGCCGCGATGATTCCGCAAAAAATCTGCCGCTACCGTTGCCACCGTGGTGGCAGCACCGCCATGCACATCTCTGAATGCCACACTCCATTTATGAGGAATCTTCCACAGAAGTTTTATTTCTAGAGCATTCGCGTTTCCAAGACATACTGGACTCTAACAGTATGGGTGTTAGCAGATGAAATACTTAGAAATGCCATTCTTTTTGAGAAGTTTTTTTAATATCTGGAAAACATAGATGCTTTTGTAGTAAACTTCTGTGGAAGATTCCTCATAAATGGAGTGGGCCATCTTGAAAATGGTTGCTACATGCTTCCTCACTTAATGTAGAAATAGATGTTGAACTGTAAGTTGAATTTCAAGAAATATCTCAAGATAATTTGAAAGAAGGATTTATGGCTCTTCGTTTGTTGGATAGTGTTCATGCGTTACTCAGAGCCACCTAGCAAACTACGGGCGAACTGAAGGTCGAATTCTTGGCTATTTCGAGTTCCTCTATAACACTCAAATAAAGTCCACTAACCGAAGGATCACGGTGGAGAAAAGATCTTATGAAACACAACCGTCAGGAGGTTATTTTATCTCATTGAAATCTTCTTTCTGTAGAGAGACTATACTCGAACGAAATCTATTGTCATTTTCAAGACCTGCTTCCTCAGATGCGAAAAGAAGATCAATAATTAGCTCACGTGTGCGACTATGCTCTCCTTAAGACAAAGAAAATGAGTAAAACAAACACACTTACTTTCTTATCAAGATTGCAAATTTATTCAGGACCAACGAATAATATATTACTTCGGTAAATAACGCTAACACACAAACAACACTGCATTGGACTATAAAACAAAAAGAATCATATATTCAACGTAACAAACTTACTCCTAAATTGGACAATTGTATCGCTGTACAACAGAAATAAAGCACTCTATCAGAAAAAACCTTGCTCTACCCGATACCTACTTTGATATACCCGAGAAGTACCCTCTACCTATTTGGATGTATCCCAGAGATACCCTATGCCAGCTTGGAGGTACCCTGAGGTATCCTATACCAATTCGGAAATATCCTTCTGTTAGATATCCTATACCTAGTTGGGTAAACTTAGGAGACATACTATATCATCATTAAGTCCAGAAATCTTGAAAGAGTTCTGAATACATAATGTAGAACTTTTGATAGTTTCATAGAAGACCCGTGGGTTCTGTATGTTTTATACGAAGCCACTGGTAGTGTTGTGAATGATGAAATTGTTCGGCATATCTTTTACGAGACTATGCATGGATCCAAAGTTGAGGCTGACGGTTCCGTAGAAATGCTAGGGAACCATTGATGATTTCAAAAGTCGTGTAATGGCTTCGTCCATCTTATACGAATCCAATAATAGTTTCGGGAAATTTCTAAAGATTCAGTAGATACGTTGCGAAACTATTAGCACTTTGGTAGATCACATAAAGGTTTTCTATAAGTTTCACGAAGCCAGTTGTAGCTCCACTAGTTGCCTTATAGTTCCGCGCATGTTGCCCAAAACTTTCCACCGGTTCGTAACAGATATATGGAATCTTTCTTGGTTCAGTAGTATTATCAATGGTTTTGCACAGTATGTAATGGTTCAGAATAATTTGCACAAAGTCATTCATCGCTTCGTAAGCGCTGTTATGGTTTACTCTATCTTCCACCAAACTATGTATGGTTTCTCAGTATTTATGGGAAACTTTTAGAACAATGCGAAACTTTGCATGGGTTTTGCAGAAGTTTTACGGTGACTTTATATGCTATAGTGACCTGCCGATGGTTTCGCACAGAGTGTACGAAACTATTGGCAGCTTCGTATAACATCGAAAGGTTCAGAACAGGATGTACGGAACCATTTATAACTTGGTAAATTATGTAATGGTTTAGTATATAGTTTGCATAACCATGGCTGGTTTCTTAGAATTTGTGCCGAACTTTTATAGTACTTACGAAACTATGAGTGGTTCGGCAGAATTTCTTCGGAACTTTTAGATACAATGTGAAGCCACTAAAGGTTTTTTTCATAGAGTACGAAACTCGCGAAATTTCAGTAAACGTTAAACGAAACTTTTACGGGTTTCGCCGCTAACTGTAAAAACCTTCTGCAATTTTTGAGACTGAAAAAGGTTGCGTACAAAGATTCCGGAACGATTCGCATACCAAAGAACTTTAAATGGTTTCACAAATCAGCACTAAACGTTGAAAGTTCGGTGGAGCACCTATTGGTTGAGAGTGTAGTACAGAATACTAAGAAAGGTTTAGTAAGAGTCACCCGAAACCATTGCTTAGTCGAGAAGTATACAAACCGTTTCGTAAAAAGACCATCAAACCATTCGACTTGATCCGAAACCAGGGACAGTTCGTTGGACAACTTCAGAAGCAATGATTCGTTTTTTACGATGGTTACGAAACCTTTATATAACCTACCGAACCATGAATAGCTTCATAACACATTTCCGAAACTTTCAAACTTCGGTACAAAGTCCACGAAACCTCTCAGGATCCTTCACGAAACTCGAAAGGTTTCGTTGGAAAACTTTGGAACTCTCTTAAAAATACTAAACTTAAAAAGGTTTTTCGGAAAAAATTACGAAACAATTTTCATTCTACTTAGCTTAAAATCGTTCGGTAAAAGAGTCCTAAACCTTTGAAGTTCCGTAAAAAACCTTTTTTTTAGAGTGCTGAAGGTTTTTAAGTTTGAAAGCATCGTTATTCAGTCTTTATTCACGACCCATGAGTTTTTCAAACTTCATAAAAAGCAAAAGCTTTCATTTTCTACACAGTTTTACATCTATCTCAAGTTTCAGAGATTGCGCCATCCCTGTATATGCACATCTTATCTTTTACATTGTTTTCATTGTAGTACTACTATTACTTCTCAGCCAACTGCTGACGAGAAGCTCAAGCCATCCAGTGCTGAATGGAACATTGAGTTGCTCGAATCGTGTAATCCAGTTGCAGATGGTAACACTGATAGTAGTGACTTCTGTTTGAAGATTGACTTCATAATATTTTTCAGGTATTCTTTATTGCTGTTGTGCATGTATCTGTGAAGGTCTTTTACATGCCCGTGCAGGTGAACATTTTTGTTCGTGCGCGCTTCCGGGGTCATCGCAATCATTGCGAACTAAAATTCGAATGGTATATGGTATTAAAGTAAGTTTCTCTAGGTTGTTTTGAAAATTTCGATGAAAAGATTATTTTCTTATCGCTATATAGGGTTCATTGTTTGAAGATTGTTGGACATCATGTATTTTTTGTCCTTGTACTTTACTTCAAATGAAAAAAGAACTTGATCACCGGAATGTGTCAGATTATTCTGCCAGCACTTAATAACAACTTTTGAAGCATCATATTAGTTTAAAAATTGAACAGAAAATATCGGCCAATGTGCACCTATGCTCATATGTTTTTTCTTGACAAAGCAAGATTCTACGTCTTTTTGAACTTCTAATATATGCCCTAAACTACTTATATATTCGTTGATAAACAATTAATATAGTTAAGCACTACGTACTTGAATAAAGCCAAAGAAATGCATAACTGTATTCGACTAGTAGATTAGCTGAGGGTGAGGGTGTGTAAAAATTGAGAAGCCACGACCGCGATTTCGACCTTTCTCAAGAGTCGCATCAGATGGCTTTCGTTGCTTCCGGTCTATTTTCGTATTTTGGTGTAGTATCGCGATAAAAATTGATTTTATTCGAATTGTTTGATCGGCAGGCATCCAGTCATGTAAAAAGTCGTCATTGAAGATGAAGGCTTTAATCAGATGATATGGGAAATTGATTTTGATGTTTGTTTTTATTGTAATGGAGTTTGAGAAAAGTATGTTTGTATTACTTTCGGCTAATTATCCCGTGAATGCCCAGGTCGAAACCGTACGGTGGGAAACATCCGGATCCGGCGAATTTTCGGCAAAACCATGGAAGCAGAATTGCTGAGTCGGTTCGGGCTACCGGCTCCTGCTTATTCCCCGTTGATTCCTGTAACCGGGTGTCAGGTCAGGATCCTGCTGCCATTTCCCGCAAGGTTCCTGAGAAAGGTTCCGAAGTATTTTCAGGGGAGCAAGATCCGATACATATTCCTTCCGTTTCCGATTCGGTTGAGGAGCCCAGATCCGGCCGTTTTCAATTAATCACAACCAGTCTAATCCCACAACAGGATACGATGGTATCCATCAGAAAACTAGGGTGGGTGTGGGTGTGGGGTGTGGCTAAAGAATAAAATTTTCAATACCCACACCCACCCACACCCACACCCACACACCCACACCCACACCAACACCCACCCACACCCACACACCCACACCCACCCACACCCACCCACACCCACACCCACACCCACGCACACCCACCCACACCCACACCC
>CAJNOP010004214.1:0-10955 GCA_905250075.1 Rotaria sp. Silwood1 | reverse complement strand
ATAGGTAAGATAAGTGTCCAAATAATTTTTGGAGATACTGTATATATATATATTCTTGACTAGAAAAGAACTAGAAAAATAAAAATAAAAATCTCGATATTATTCAAGAAATTATATAATTAATATTTTGTTATTATAGTCCTTTATTGAGTCTTTTTTATAGATATTTTTAGTTCATTTTTCTCCTTTATATATTTTATTTATAACTACACTTGGGTACATACCAAGGTAATTGAGTGAGCTTTTCGATGCAAACGCTATTATACGATAAGGATCAGCTGAATCGTGAATCAAAAAAGGTTCATTTGATAAATTTAAACGAAATTTTTCTGGTATAACAAATGTTCGTATAGTTGTTCGATTAGGGCATGTTGGTAATATATCAGAACGTCTTCGGTATGCTGTGGATCTTAATTGTTGAAACATTGGCATTTCTGCCGCTGTTCCATATTCAAATCTCTGCAATGAAAATTATTCAAAAAAATAAATAAATAAAAAAAAATGAAAATTTTAAAAATTGAAATATACGAATTTTTTTGCTATACGATCATATATTTGTGGAAGTGGTGTTTTTATATCAGAAACAGCTGCTTGTTGAAATTCATATTGGACCAATAGGCATATTGTCTTATATGATATTTTCTCTTACTCAGTGTGCTCTTGTAAAATCAATGATATGTTGCGTTCTTAATCGCGTTACTCTTACGTTTATCTCTTTATGATTGAACGTTGTTCCTGTCTGTCGTAATGCGCTTCTCATTCAATAATATATATCTGTTCTCTCCTTGGTATCATTACTTGTTCTTTCGTACATTGTTGTATCTTTGACCTCATCATCTGTCTTCGCATCATTTCCTATTCTATGCGTACATACAAACGTGTCATTTATATGTGAACGATATGATGGTAGGATGTGCCAAGAAGCACGTCATCTTTGCTAATTATGCTAATGGTTATTACGTCATACGACACTAACATATCTTCTCAATGCCACTGGATCATCAAGGGTGACATAAGAAGATGGATGTCCTTTCTATAACAACTGTGGACTAATCTTATAATGCGTAATATTCCATTATATCTTTCCTCTTTCCTTTCTCTTTTTTTGTATTGTAATATTTATTCTCTCTCTTCTCTTCCATCCTTCTCCTATATAAGCTCATGTTGTGTATTAGATTGTTACATTTGGATGTAGGCACATTTGGATGTAGTGCACATTTGAGTGCAGTTACATTTGGATGTAGTGCACATTTGAGTGCAGTTACATTTGGATGTAGAGCCTAGTCGAATAAACATCATGCATACAATGGGTTATTTAATTTCAGTCTGAATTTATCAAATAAAAATAATACTTGATTTCAAACTGAAATGTGAGTCTAGGAGTGAGGGGGGGAGTGACTGAGGGTGTGGGTGTTGGTCTGGGACCCACACACACACCCACACCCATGGTGCGGGTGTGGGCGCGCGAGTGAGGGTGAGGTTGTGCTTGTGGCTTTGTGTACTATAGGCTTTAGTCCCCTGCACAAGGGACTAAGCGGGGACTAAGCTTTTTGTGGGGGGGACTAAGGGGGACTTTGCAGGACTAGGGGGGACTAGGGGTTTTTAGTGAGACTACGTAGTATCAAACGAGAAAAGTTTGATTCGGAAGAAATTGGTGTGGTTTTTTTGATTTTAGAATTCAGTTTGAAATAAAAAAGCCCATAGACTCACATCATGCCCATCACTATGGGATCAAAGACATAAATATGCCTCTCCATTTGTCATTAACGATAGTGGGATGCACTAGTAGCTCATTAACATCAATGCCCAACCAGTGGTAGAGCTGCATTCACCATTTTTCGTTACACATATATCGTTGCACCAATGTGAAATGGTAAAATACGTTCTTCATGCCGATGAATTCCTCTCATAAATTTTATTTTATTTTCTAATAATGTTACTGATGCATTGCATCGTTCATTAGTACAAGTGAATCTAATCGAACCGTTTTTATTACGTTTTTGAATACGATACAGGTCAGTACCAATCTGTATTGCTGGTGCACCTCGTTGAGCTTTCGTCCAATGAAAGTCAATTGGAACCTCCATCAAAATGAATAGATTTATATCAATAAATGTGTCATACTGAAAATTTTTAGTTTGTGTAATTGACGAATATTCAGCAGTTCGAATGACTTTTTGAATAGAATGAATTAAGTTTGAAATTAGAATTAAAATCAGAAAACTAGTTCTAATCATAAAAAAATTTTTAATATTTAACAGTATAAACATAGACATACCACAATGTGTTTTACAGAGCTATGATCAATTGTAAATAATCAACAAATTTTTTATTGAAACTTGAAAGTTCTAAACGTCTTAAATAAATAACGAACATGATTAAAAGCTCATGATTCAACAAAAAAAAATACTAAATTGTATAACAACTCAACATAACAAAATGAATAACATGGATAAATAAGTAATCGAGCGTCAACTTCATTTAAAAACATGGTAACATATCTAATTAGAAATACCATAGTAATAATTTTCAATATATCTATTGACTTTGATTAGAAATTCAATTGAGTTATCAAATCAAATATTCTTTTCAATGGAAAAGTTTGAATAACTTAAAAGCGAAGATTTACTTAAATGAGTATTTAGTTGTATTATAAATACGAATAAAAAATCGATAAATAATTGCACTATCAAACAAAGTATCGAAAGCAATAACATAAAAGCATTCTGAGCTTTGCAACAAAAACATTTAACGTTTCAAAAAAGAAAAAGAAATATTATTTTTTTTTTAATAGGCGCCTATTGAAAAACTATTAAAATAATTTATATTTGTAATCTAAAACTCAAGAATTGCTGATTATTTTCGTTTAAAGGCGCCCATGATGAAAAATAAACAAAGTACCTGAAACGAGACGCTCCCGGTTCCGCAGCATGTGCAGAACCAAAAATAGTTCTGGAAAACTCCTTTTTTTTTTAGAGAGTAGAGAGTAACTGTCCGACGAGCAATTGGCATAGCGAGCAATTGTCCGCGCGCAACTGCCCGGTGAGCGACTGCGCGAATTCCATCCTATTCGTGTTTTAAATTTTTGATCTGGATGCCACAACTTTGTTTCATGCACTTTTTTTCAAAAATATTATCAACATAACACATTAATGAATGTCTATCCTAGAGCGTGTTTTTCGTTTCACTTGTTTTCTTGGTGTGCTTTCCAGTTCTTTGCGAAAAGAAAACTATTCTAATTGTTGTTTTCCATTTGAACTTTCTTTCTTCTACAAGAAATTAAACAAAGCCGTAGAAATCTTTCTTGGGCTTGATCAACTAACAATTTAGAAGTAAATGGTCACAAAAGAATAAGTTAATTATTGAATTTTCAGTAGAAAAATGCAGTTTCTATCTAAGGTAGGAAAAGAAAAATTAATAACAGAGACAAGGTGGCATTACTCACCATGATACTTGTTTGTTCTCTTCGCTCTGAAACCAAGTAGTAATGGCACAAATCCTTTTGGATAATTTGTATACATGATGAACTTCAACCATCAACAAACCATGGACGCGAGTCGTCCTTATGAAGTGCAAATATACACTTTAAGATAGAATTCGAGCCAAAAAAGGATCCTAAGAGGTTTAAACTATTCTTAGAGAAATTTCGAGATTTATCGGGCACAGTTCTAAAATCCGATCTGCACGGAAGTCTAGCCAAAGGAGTTGTCCCAAAGCACATCTGCCACTCTAATTGAGAACATGATCAAATTGAGTGCGTATTCTGAAGCCAAGAAGCCAACTGAGGACAAAAATCGACTGCAACTCCTAAAAAAATGAGCACTGATCGATGAAAAACTGGGATGGTATTGAACAATGAGTGACAGCTGGACGAGAAGTTTGGCTTGACAGAGTCCGCACTAAACAGAACCATTCCAACAAATCTTGATATCAAGGCTGGAGTTGGTAATGTAACGGAGTCTGTGGCTTAGGTAACATAATGACAATTTGAGCTTCAACTTAAACGAAAATAACGACTGAAACAGGAATCTTAATCGAAGCAAGGATACACAAGACGATAGTAGTCGAGGTAGTTGCTCAAAGTGACTGTGCCGTTTCAGCGAGAACCAGAAACAATTCTCAGGCCAAGACTTCATCCGAATGCCGATCTTTGGCAAGGGACATGTGTATGGACAGGAAATGTTTCCAAAAGTGGCAGTGGAAACCAATATCTTGTATCGTAGGCAGAAGAGACCATTGAGCTCGGTTTTAACAGAATCAACGATGTAAACCAACGTACTATTGTTTGTGAAGCCCGTAGATTTTACTTATCCTGTGCAACGATAGGAAGAAAAATAAAAATAAAGCCATGATACAATGCACATTTTTCCAATCATAGGTTAGCTTTATCTCTCTTCATTATTGAAGCTGTCTGATCGAAAGTGATAGAACAAGCAAAATAATGATAAAATTTTGGTAGGAAAAAATCCAGTATGTCTCAATAATATATGATCATGCTTTATCCAACGTATACGGTTGAATGCACGCAAGCCAAACATTTTTTCGATTTGTACATAAGCAAAATAATGCTTTCATTTTCTCTATTAAACAACGTCGATACATTATCAACGTATTACACTCATCGTTACAATATTTATTGCATCAATACAAGAAGCAAACGTAATTTGTTTCAAATTGTAGTATCTCTCTTAAGCTTTTTTACTTTATCAATAGTCAGCAGATTTTTCTATTCTTAAATGATACCATTACCTAGATAGCGCTTCCTTTACATTCAAATTAAGTCCGTGCATAAGGGACTGTTAGATTAGAATAATCATCTAAGGATCCATGCTCTTGTTGAAATTCGCATGAAACTTCTAGTTTTAGTGAGTTTTTCCTAAAGGAAGTTAGTTTTCAAGTAAAATCATACCTCAAATTTTGATCTAAACCTTTCTCAATATTTATGCTTTGCTATGACTTATTCTTATATCAAGTTTCAACACCAGCGAAGTTAGTATCAGATGCAAACAATTCCTGCTCGGAAGAAAATAAAGAAGGTGTACAAACTCTTCAAGCATCTTAAGAGTTTTGCGTTATACTCGGTGACAGAAACCCTGAGAAACGGCTCCGAACAAGCAACACATGTTTTGCCGAGGAATTTAGAACTTTTTTCTTGTGCAGAGTCCTTTTTCAGAAGTTTTGCTTTCTGATAAGGTCAGAACCTGTTAGAGGCCTAAAGAGTTCTGCAAATCTTCTATTTTTCACTGTGCCCATATTCGCTGAGAAACTGTTTCAGATGCTCCCATTTGTATTCCACGTAACAATTGACACGCTCTATCAAACGCCGAGAATCAGTTTTATGTTAATTTCTACCGTTACTTACGAATCGCCGAACAATATTTTCTCTCTTCAGAATATAGGAAACTTCAGACGTACTGCCAGAAATTATTCGCTCACGGCTTGTCTGATATCTTTTTCTCGGTGTTACTAAAAAGATCAGGTAAAATTATCCTTGGGTCACAAGCGAGAGACGATACGTTTTGTGAGTTTCAACGTAGAAAAACACTATTCAGAATTGTATCCTTTTAGCATTCGAAGAAGTTGAACCAAGCTAGAAGTTATATGTACTATTTTACAGAATAAAGCGCTTCAGAACATTGCATGATAGCTGTTTTGTGATATTTACAAGACTCAAGTCGTTAGGTCATGAAAAAAAATTATTTTTCTTCATTGGTACTTCAGTGTCCTAATCCTACGATGAAGATAAAAATTGAAGACTCTTCACAAAAGGAAAGCAAACACACAGACCTGACAATAGGACGGTTTTGTTAAGATATCTCTAGCTCTGAAATTCTGTCGTATATTCTATGACCACGTCTAAGGATCATAAGTGAAGAGTAGTTTAATTTTCTGATGCCTCCATGCATGGTTCCCGAGAGTAGGGGGGGGGGGGGGGGGGGGGGGGGGGGGGCTAAAATCTTGGCAAAAAGTATTTTCTGCCAAAATAAGACTTTCACAAACAATGCGTGTTTCTTTCAAATGACAGTATCTCAGATAATCTTTAAGGCCACCCTCCCCCCCCCCCGCCCCCCCCCCACAAAGTCAATCTTCGTCAGAGGTTTCGAAATTGAGATAAACGCATGCGAAGATAGCCGGTCATCTGCTCTTTCATAAACAATAGAAATTTTTCCTTGGTACCTCATTTTTCTCAAAAATTTTTCAAGATTTCTGCCACCCTCTATTCGAAAAATAAGCGGTTTTTTGAAAAACCAAAAAATGTTTTTCGTTTTTTGTCGGTTTATGACTTTTCGACTTTGCATTCAAGATTTCTCGGTTCGGGCTCTGTCAATATATTAAAATTTTTTCTTCGTTTGAAAGGGCACATCAAGATGCAGGGCACCACAGAGTCCATTTTTTGATTAAGCTTTGTTTCTTGTTATGTATACAGACGTTTAGGTAACTAATGTCCATTTCAGAGATAAATGGCCGTGGATATTTTTCGAATAGCTTTTGATAGAAATGAGATAGAGAGCTGTGGTTTTCACCTTTGGAAAGAGGAGATGAAAATGCATCGAACCATATATAGAAAGATTTTTCTAACGACTTTCCTGAAGGTTTTAGTCAAACGTTTTCAAAGAATTGCGTTTTTCTCCTACGTTAAAAACGTGATTTTTCTATCAAAATATCACAAAAAGCCTCCTTTTTTCCACTATTTTGTTCAAAAACTGGGTGGTGAATTGCACTCCAATGGCTAGAATATCGTATTGGTAGTAGTTAGGAATAGAGCCTTTCCATAGTTTTTTGTAGCTCTTCATTTGGCGGTTCTAGCACACTCCTGAAAGTCAATAAATTAAAATCGCAATCATGAGAGGCATGCTGTTTTTCTTGAAGTTTTACGTAAAACCTTCAGGAAAGTCGTTTCGAAAAATCTTTCTATATATGGTTCGATGTATTTTCATCTACTCTTTTCAACGGTGAAAATCGCAGCTCTCTATCTCATTCCTATCAAAAGTTATTAGAAAAATACCCAGGGCCATTTATCTCTGAAAGGTACATTAGATACCCATTTTGGGCGCATTTTTTGAGTCATTGAACTTGTGATTCCCTTTTTTCGCTAAAAAAGTAAGAATTAAAAAAAAACGACTGTGATGCCCTGCATCCTGACATGCTCTTTCAAACAAAAAAAAAATTTAAATTTATAGGCAGAGTCCGAACCGAGAAATCTTGGAAGCAAAATGAGCTATTTTTGACCCTTATTTAGTTCATATCTCTGTCAAACGTCATGCGATCGAGCTGAAAATTTTACCGTAGCCTCCTTACTTCAGCCCCAATATATGCTCCAAATTTCAGCCCATTTGAATATACCTGGGCTGAGATCGATTTTTTAGGGGGGTGACCTTAATACAAAAAGAAAAAGACAAACTATAAATGAACATTTCAAATGAAAATATGTAAGTAAATACATTTAGAAATTAGACTAAGAGTGATACCATTTCTGGCAAAAATAGTAAATAGAAACGAGAGTTCCTGGCAGAATAGTAAATAGAAACGAGAGTTCCTGGCAGAATAGTAAATAGAAATGATAGTGCTTCTGGCAGAAATAAAAAGTAGAAACGATCGAGTTTCTGGCAGAAATAGTAAATAGAAACGAGAGTTTCTGGCAGAAACAGTAAATAGAAACGAATGTTTTTGGCAGAAATAGTAAATAGAAACGAGAGTTTCTGGCAGATATAGTAAACAGAAACGATAAAGTTTCTGATAGGAGTACTGTTCTGTTACGGAGCAGATATCATAATCAATATAATCTGGTCAAAAAAGACATTATACTTAGTTTCACGTAGTTGTATTTAGACCAGGCGCACCAGAAATTAATCAAAAGATTAGGGAAAAATTTCCCAGAAACAACTTACATTTTTGCGGGGGGCTGGACCCCCCCCCCCCAGCCCCCTCTAATCGGACCCCATGTCTCCATGGCACACTCATAACACTAGAACATAATGATGTTCCAGCAAAAATAATGCTTTAGCTTTTCGCTCGATATTCCTTCAGTGTTCATACTGTCAAACTATATGCACAAACTAAGCAAACATTTTTCTTCAGTTGTGAAAGGTGTACTTTGTAAGTGTTAATAAATGCTAGTTTTCATGAATTTTCGAAAACGTTTCTGTTTTTCATCGTATTTTGAAACTTGAGGGTGTGTGGGTGTGGGTGTGGAGTGTGGGTGTGGGCGTGGGTGGGTGTGGGTGTGGGTGGGTATTTCTAAGGAAAAGAACAGCACCAGGATTGCCAGATTGTCCGAATTAGTCTGAATTTTCAGACTTTTCTAAGTTTTTCCGACTGCGTTCCGACTGTCCGAATTTATCCGAATTCTTGAATTTTTTCCGAATCGTAGTATTTTTTAAAATTTCCTGTCCATTACAATTTTCCATATATATTTTGATAAATTTCATATGGCGCCATCTTTATTTTCTTATAATCATTGGGTAATTGATTGTATTATTGGAAATAAGAAGAGAAGGGACAGAAGAGAAGATTTAATATAATCTTTTTTTCAAATCTCATCTCATCTAAGATTTATTAGAATAGCTTCAATCAATATTTAGTCAAATGAATCATCTATGGTCTAATTATCGCAATCGAATGGATATAGAATTAGTTGAAGCTGAACTACAAATCCGAATGAATTCTGATATTCATTGTTCACGTTTTTATGACTTTCTTTTAACTCAAGACGAAGTATTGACAAAAATAGCTTCAAATGAAAAATTTGTTAGAAAGACACGTCTTGATAAATGAGCTTTACTGTTTTTCCATAAGTGTTTTGAATTGTATATATACATATGTATAGATAGTGTATTTTGAGTTGTTTTTCTTGTATTAACAGTCTCTTCTTGAAAATGATGTTTCCTAATGGTGTTATAATTAATACATTTATTTTAACATTGATGAAATATATCTACAGAAAGAATAACCAAATGCAGAAGACTTTTCTGTTAGAAAAAATTCGCTTAAGCGTCAAAAAGCTTAAAAATGACTTTCTGAATTAAGCAGATATTTTGTCCGAATTTTTCCGAATTCCAGCAAAAGAATTTCGATTTGTAAGATTTCGATCTGGCAACCCTGAACAGCACCCACACCCACACACCCACACCCACACCCCACAAACCCACACCCACACCCACACCCACCCACACACACCTGGATAGCGGGCGACCTGTCGGTAACCGGTAGACCGACCTCTCTAACCTTATCAGACCATCATCAGTTCTAGGTTGTCAAAAACTCAAACTAGTTCCATCTATATCAAGTATCTCATACAACTTGGCAAATCCAGTTTGTCACGTAATATATCATGTTATCCACACTAAACCAATCTTTTCTGGCTGTGAACTAGCTATGCCTCATGGGTTACTGGTAGACTGGTTGGTCACCGGTATAGTGATTGCTCGCCGATGGACCAATCAGTTGTCGGTAAAGCGACCGGTACGATGTGGTCTGACTTTTCAGACCGATACTGGTAGTCGTCTGAAAGATTTTACAGCGGTTCCATCTCTGTTTATTTCAATCATTAACAGATTCGCCACGATACAAGACACGGGCGGCTCACCGTATATTCTATCGAGATAAATGACACAAGAACAGAGTTTTTCTCTTTTCTTTCCTAAGCAAAGCGTAATGATAAGTTCTTCACTTGTTTCGCTGTTGTGTATACTTCAGCCATTTCATTATAAAGAGGGATGCTTTTCGTTGAAACAATCAAGGCAGAAGAATTTGTCGCAATCAGTACAGAAAGTTTTTATTTTTTTTGCTGCCCGTTGCACTTGTTTGTCTTGATTCTTGTTTTCTGATTTTCTCATAGCAACCAGCACAACGCATTCGGACATTTCGTGTAGATTGTTCTGTCTCTTCTAGTTTTTGGTCAGTGAGTTTACGCTCCCAATGTCGTGTTCAGCGCTTTCTGGCGCTGCGTTTGAGGCAAGGGGGAACCAGCAGAGACTTCAGCCGTGAAGTCTCATGAAGTCTTGTAAGTATTTTGAAGTCCTCTGAAGTCTTTTGAAGTCTTATGAATTATCATTAAGTCTCATAAAGTCTCTGAAGTCTTTGAAGTCTCTTGAAATCTCATGAAGTCCCATGAAGTCTCATGAAGTCTCTTGAAGTCACTTGAAGTCTCTTGAAGTCTCTTGAAGTCTCTTGAAGTCTCATGAAATCTAATGAAGTCTCATGAATTCTTTTAAAAGTTTTGAAATACATTTAGTGCATGAAAACTCATAAGAAACCAATGAAATTGTCATGTTTTCGACGATTTTATTTTAGCAGTAAGGTGAACTATTTATTGTTTTTTTTCAATGTGCTGGAAAAAATTCAAGGTTGTTTGGTCTTTGTAAACGTAATAGTTAATAACTGAATCTTTTTGAATGAAGTGTTTTATTTTTATAAGAAATGTTTTATCTATCCAAATCAATCTGATGAAGAATTTTAATCCTTTTTGTTTGTTTCTATCACTCGTGATAATCTATCAGCCGATAAACGGCTAGCTTTGTCAGTTAATAACCAACAAGCCGATTGCTTGTGTATAAATTTAGTCTTGTTATTTATTTGCACTTGAAAATAGGAGTTTTTCATTGCTGGATTGATCGAATCAAATATACGCATACCAGTAAAATTTATTTTCTCAGTTTTAATTTCATCAACACTTTGTGTCGTTGCCGCATCTTTATCTTCTTCATCCACATTGATTAGATCACTATTAAATTCATTACTTTCCATTGTTTCATCATCATAATCAGGTTCAGAATCTGCATCCGTTGCCGAATAAGTATCCGAATTAATGTTGAATCTAATACTATCAAATATATTTTTACTTAAACCATTAAGTTCACAAGCATTGCATTTCTTTAATGAAGGTAATATATTCAAATTACTAACTAGTTCTTTTGCACGATTAAATGCAGCTAAAATAATATTTTCACCATTAT
>CAJNOP010004212.1:279-10958 GCA_905250075.1 Rotaria sp. Silwood1 | reverse complement strand
CCTTATTCTATCCCCTTATTCTATCCCCTTATTCTAACCCCTTAATCTATCCCCTTATTCTCAGCAGTGGGCAACAAATCGATCGGTGAGACAAATGCTCATTTCCAGCGGAAAAATGCCCTCCACGTCAAAAATGAATTTTTTTCCATTCTGTTCATATAGGACGACCGTCATATACATATATGCGTATGCGTCCATATTTCATTCTTCCATGAAAAGGCAACAGAAAAATGACTTCAACTTATAGGAATAATGCTCGAACAGGAACGAAAAATGTCTCTGATGTATATGTTTATATACATATTTTTAGTAGCAAGGAAAAATGAAAAGATAGCAGAAAAATGCTTTACTACAGGAGAAATATGATTTACTAGAAAGGAAAAATGATTTCAACTAATAGGAATAATGCTCGAATAGGAACGAAAAATGTCTGTCATATATATATCTATATATATTTTTTTAATGCGGGGAAAAATGAAAAGACAGCGGAAAAATGCTTTACTACAGGCGAAAAATGATTTACTGCAAAGGAAAAATGATTCCAACTAATAGGAATAATGTTCGAACAGGAACGAAAAATGTCTGTCACATATATATCTATATACATATATTTTTAATGCAGGGAAAAATGAAAAGATAGCGGAAAAATGCTTTACTACAGGAGAAAAATGATTTACTGCAAAGGAAAAATGATTCCAACTAATAGGAATAATGTTCGAACAGGAACGAAAAATGTCTGTCATATATATATCTATATATTTTTTTTTTTTAATGCGGGGAAAAATGAAAAGACAGCGGAAAATGCTTTACTACAGGCGAAAAATGATTTACTGCAAAGGAAAAATGATTCCAACTAATAGGAATAATGCTCGAACAGGAATGAAAAATGTCTGTCACATATATATCTATATACATATATTTTCAATGCAGGGAAAAATGAAAAGACAGCGGAACAATGCTTTGCTACAAAGAAAAAATGATTTCAACTAATAGAAATAATGTCCGAACAGGAACGAAAAATGTCTGTTATATATATATCTATATACATATATTTTTAATGCTAGGAAACATGAAAAGACAGCGGAAAAATGCTTTACTGCAGGAGAAAAATGATTTCAACTAATAGGAATAATGCTCGAACAAGAACGAAAAATGTCTCTGATGTATATGTTTATATACATATTTTTAGTAGCAAGGAAGAATGAAGAGATAGCAGAAAAATGCTTTACTACAGAAGAAAAATGATTTACTAGAAAGGAAAAATGATTTCAACTAATAGGAATAATGTCCGAACAGGAACGAAAAATGTCTGTCATATATATATCTATATACATATATTATTAATGCAGAGAAAAATGAAAAGACAGCGGAAAAGTGCTTTACTATAGAGGAAAAATGATTTTGTATATATCAGAAGAACGTCAAAGAGAAAACGAATATGTCTCATCGAAAGATATGTTTAAAGTTTATTATAAAGTCAACTGTTTCAATAATCGGGGAGAGTAGGAAGTTGAACTTTTTGTTATACAGAATAGTTTGATTTTGTTGTTTTTCTTGTTGTTGTTTTTCTTATTGTTGTTTTTCTATTGTATAGTGAACAGCGATGAATGAACTTAAATTTGATTGGTGATTCAAAATTGTTTTTCTTTTTGATTGGTCGGTATTTGGAGGTTTTTGAATATTTTTCACATTAAAGAAACACGAGAGAGAAGAAAAAGAATATTTGTATTTCACATTCGAATTGACTTCTTATTTATTAAAAATGTTTGGTCGATTTCAATCGAATTTTTCTCTAGCTTGTCGGTTGAAAATTACTTCAAGCGTATGTTTTTCAATGGCTTTAGCTGAATATAGTGATCATCTGGCGTCTTTAAATCAAATGCACAATGAAGCTATGGTGATTGTGATACTGAATGTAGTGGCTGTAATGTGTGAAAACAGCAAAATTTATCGTGCAAACAAGTTTCCATTACCGATGAATTTATATAATTTGGTGGTAGCTAGATCTTGTAAGATATTTGTCATAAAAATCGTTTTAGCTGGAATTGTTTTTGTTCATTTAGCATATGGAAAATCACCAATACTTGATTTAGTGAGAAAATCCATTGATGAGGTAGTTCGTTATCGACCATCAAAATTTAAATCAGCTTCAAAAGATGGAGAAGAATTTGACCAGGTTGTATATTTTGATGAAAACACTGCAGCTGGATTATTAAGTAGTCTTAATGGCTGTACACGTTTTCTTATTACTGACGAGGCTGATGTTGTACTAAAGAAAATGGGTTATACTTTACCACCACCTGGGTCTCGTGATTGGTCAACTAATGACTGCAGAAGTCAATTATTAACCTTATATGATAGACCGCATAATTTTACGAGACGATTAAAGCGTGAAAGTATTCAAGTTTTTGACGCAAAATTAAATGTTTTGGTGAGTATTAAAATTACTGTTTGGTTTATATAATTTTTCATGCTTCACAGGGTGCAGTATCAGGTGATTTAATAATTGCTGCATTGATGCGCCAAGCATCCGGTTCCATGGCTGATGCGTTGTTTGAACGCACAATTATTTGGCCACTTGATGGTGAAGTAATACCTACTGCTTCTTGTGTTATGGATATTGATACCAGCAAATATATGTCAATTCAACAATTTGCTATTGTCGTTAGTTTTATTGAGAATATTGACTTATATTTTGATAAAGATGCTAATGAAAGAATGATTGTATGGTGTGATGATCTAAAGAAGAAAAGTAAGATTCTTTTAATTCTATAATGACACCGCACTGAGTTGATTTATCTGATTTCAATGAATTAATACATTTAGAGACTTGTAGCTCTACCTAAAAGGTATTAATCAGATCATATTTTGAAGAGAGTCTTTTGTTTTCCTTGGTTTTAACGAGAAAGATGCATTTATTGTAAAATTGCTGACATATTAAAATGTCTTGTGAAACAAGACTGTTGAATTAATGGATTACAAGTCAGATCAAAATTTTGAGATAGTCATTTTTTGTACAGTATGTATATTATTGATGTTGATACGCTTCTGTACATATTTGTATTACACTTCGCACAGACAATTAATTTATTTTTCGTATGACTCTTTTTAGTATGTTAGCTGTCAGTTGAATAAAGGATATTGATGATTATGAATATACTTATATGCTGCCGAGAAAAAAGCAGTGTTTTGTAAAATGCGTTTGTTATTTCTTATACTCAGCTTCATGCTTGAATCAAAAGTAAAGTGTTTTGTAAGAAATAGAATAGTTGGAAAACATAATTATAAAAAATGATAGAGCATAACTTCTCACTGTCACTGCTCTGCACATTGATGATGATCATACATATTAAAGATGTATTTAGACAGCAATTAAATTGACTGTGATATTGAGATTAACAATAAAGAATAAATAAATCATAATATTACTTGGTAGATGTTGAATTGGCAGAGACAATGAATATAGGAAGAAAAAACTTCAAAATTTAATAATCACGTTCTTGCATGTAAAGCATTTTTGCTATGAATTATGCGTTTTATTTTGTTTCGAGAGGAATAACGTTTTTTTTACATACTATAGTTTAAGTGAAGAGACTACAAACATATTCATCAACAATAAAAAAAGATAATTAGAAAGGATAATTGTAGTTGAAAGAACTAAAAAATAACTTCTCGAAAACTATAGAAGAAGACTTTCTTAGAATTTGCGAACGATAAGACAAATTAAATAACTTTGAATATAATAATATTTCGAGTCGTATACTAGGAATAATTAGTTTAAAATAGACAACAGACTTATGGGAAATCTTTTAATTATATCTAATATACCATTATGATTAAAATAATTGCAATTTTGTTTTTGAAGGTGCTGCAGAAAAAAACAACGATCATATGGCAGCTCGTTTGGGTAAAAGTGTGCAAAATTGTCATCGAATTGTTGGTTTTTTGTATATTGTTGAATTAGCCTATTCAATTGGTCTCAAATATCTTGAAAAATATGATCATTTTCCAAATAATGGCAAAATTACAATTGAATTTGTTGATCATATACAAACTTTATTTGCTGAATACCTTATTGATGAAAATAATCAATTCATTCAACATTATATTACATTTGATATGGTGGAACGATGTCGAGATGTTATAACAGGAAACATTGAACAATACAAATTATTAATGTATTTAACACCGGAAGAACGATTTACAGAAGTAAAACAATCATCGTCAGCATTAACATCTTTAAAACGTGAACAAGATAGCGAAAAGCTATCAAAAAAACAAAAACGTATTATTCGATTACAGCCACGTATGACCGAGATTATGGCACGGGTGCTTCGTTTTCGATCCATTATCTTCACATCATCTAATCTTTATACCGATGGAGTTATAAAACGATCGGCTAGCATTCTTGGTTCAGCATTAGCTAAATTGATTGAATTAGATCTTCTGCTTATAGTGAAAAAAGGATTTTTTAGTTCTAAATGGACGGCTGTTTATGTAAAAAGATTACCTGATCCATTTTCAACAGATGATCAAATGGAATTTGAATGCAAATTAGGTGAATTTGGTATATCTGGTCTTAATCTACAAAGTTTTCGTGAAACCTGTTATGAACTTCTTATTGATGGAAAGGGAAAAGTATCAGATGATCTTATTAATGAATTACAACGACCTGAATATAAGGAACTCAATTTGGACATGAGCATTCTTATTGAACGTTCTAGTAAGTACATTATACTTCATCTAGAATATCTACGTTTACTTAATAGAAAATTATCAATCTGTCGACAATGAAGAAGATACCTGTTCGTCCAATGTACCAATAAGTATGTTTTATAAGATTGATATAAATCAGAAGTCTCTCTTGATCATATAGAAGTTCCTACTTAGGCGACTAGAAGAATTCAGTAGAAAACCTGTAATACCATGAATATATGGAATTTTCTTGTGCTTTTGAAACAAGAATCTGCACAGTGCATACTGTAATTGATTGATATAAGTGTTTTCAAGATTAGAAAAATCATTTTTGAAAACTTTCTATAGTTTCTCAATTAATTCGCTACTAATATTTATGAAGAAAAGATTGAAATAAAATCATGTACATAAGAAAGTGAATAAGAGTAGAGATATCTGGAAATTCGAAGACTAAAACAGTAGTTGTCTTGGCTATTTATATAGAAAGAAGAAAACAAATTTGATAAATCTGAATTAAGTAAATGAACAAGAAATTCGAATCATAGAAGTCTAAATGTCAGATGAAATTCTAAAAAGTTATTAATCTTAATTTTTCTGTTAAGTTACGCAATTGATAAATGAATAGATGATAGTTCATAATCGTCTATTAGATTGAAAGAGGCAAAGACATTCAGCTCTCATATTGTATAAGCGTATCAATTAAATATTGTGATGATTATTATACTTTAGCAGCAACAACTGTTCAATCTGTTACAGTAACACAAGATAGTTCTTGCGACATTGATACAATCTGGCCGGTTGGAAATGATTTTTGTGAGAAAATATCTCAAAGTGATGGTGAGTGATAGACCTTCTCGTTAATGGTTTCTTTAAAATGTTTCTCGTTCAGAACATTCTCAATTAGACTTGTACAATATATTTGATAATAATATGACTCATTTATCTGATGGTAAGTGGTATTGGTTATAATGAACTGTTTAAAAAATATTTCTTGCCTAGAAAATTCTCAATTAGCCTCAAATAATACTTTTCATGATACTGAAAATCAAACTGAAAGTAAGTTTTTCCCTGTTATATGACAATAATATAGAATTGCACGTTTATGGATCATGTTGCAGTGATTGATACTCTCAAAGAAAGCTCCGTATTTAATTGTAATAATACTGGCAACACGATGATGGACAGTCAGAGTGCAATGATGGAAGATGATGATGCAACTACAGTTGTTGTTAAACCAATGGATGGCATAAAAGAATCAAAGGAGAGTGCTTACGAAAATGAACAAAAAGTTAGTGCTAATAAAAAGTATCATGTGATCTTCAAGCCAAACATTAGTCCAATTTCGCATCGATTACGAAGTAAAAACTAACTTCCAAAAAACATCTGTTAGAATATGATACATAGGTTTTTTAAAGATTTTCTGTTGTTTTGTTGTAGCATTAATAAAAACTGACTTACATATCATTGTTACTGTTTTGTTCTTTTGTTTTCAGATGAATAATATGGAGCTATTTGATAGTGAAATTGATCTAGTTGTTGAAAACCCAATGAATATCGATCAATGTTTATGTGGTTTGAAAACTAACAACGAATATCATGAAAATGGGAATGTGGAAATTAAAGATCATATGGTACGTATATCGGAGAAGACGAAAAATATTCAATTATCATATTTTCCAAGTAGAATTTGACCGATAATAAAACAATGACAAAGAAGAATTTATCTTTAAATACATCAGTTTCAATGCAAGACTTAGGACATATCCACACGTGCGAATTGTCAATACTGCCATCAACATATTATGACAATGTCATGTCAGTACGAAATGTGAGCTATATTGTTACTGCTGCATTTTTTGGTTTTACTATGTCTGATCTGTCTGATTTGATTTTTGTTGGTAGGCTGATGAGCACGTATTGAATTCAACTGCGAATATACAATTCGCAAGTGATAGGCAATCCAACAACGATGTATCAATACTGAATTCAATGCATATGATGGAAATGGTGAGAGACATACACAAAGTATTCTATAAATAATAGTTTAAGCTCAGAATAGACAAACAGTATTTTTAGCAAATACATAGTAGTTAAAAATTGATTTTTAAAGAGGAAAAAAATAAAATATATGCATCATGCATTTAGAAAAACTCAAATAGAATCTATTCGTCACTGAATATCGTGAAAAATGGTCCACGAACATCTGTTGATGTCATTGAAGCTTTGACATGGTGGTACAAGTACTTTTTGCCACATGAACTGATATTTGTATTCTATCTTGATCGTTGTTGGTCAATTTATGATCGTGATCGTGATATTCATATAGCTAATTCATTGCGAAATAGCCTCGGAACAGAACATAGTAATGCAATAATTCAAAGTCTTTTGGCCTTTTTCCATTCCCGACCTGATATTCAGCTTCTTCAAAGCAAAATGATTGATGATTATTTATGTTCAAGCAGTACTTTTATACATCTAGTACCATTTACCAATATCTGTCCCTTATGTGAGCAAAAATTATCAGTAAATGATAGTCACAGTCGTCAGATTAAAGTTATCTGTGAACAAGGAAAAATATTGTTCGGTAAGTTGAAATGTTCTATATTAATTTGATTTGAAACTAACTTCGTTTTGTAGGGACCGTTTTTTGGCTTGAATGCCGACATTTTGGGCCACACAAAAGATCACCAACCTATTTCATCTTTCCGAATTTTATACGTGTGGAGGAAGAACATATTTATTTATACACATCTTTATACCATGGAAGATTCGTATATATGGGTGGTTATTATGCAGTTGCAAGATGTATCATCAGTAATTATTCATGTAACGTTGTGAGCAATCCAAGTTCCTGGTGGAAAACTTCTGATAGTCTGAATCTGGAAGCTTTTAATGAAGGTTTGGAGCAAGTACAACCCTTATATTGGAAACGATTAGCACAATCTCTATTTATGTACAAAGTGTTAGAATTCTACTTAACGATGGGTTGCTTAAAAGTTACGATTCCAATGTCATTGCGTGATTTTACTAGCTGGTCATGGGAAAATTATCCAAAAATGTTGTCTTGGTTTATATACTTGTGGTCTTCACATAAAGAGATCATAGGTCCTTGTAATGATAAATGTTCAGCTGCTGTGATTATTGACGGGCATCAAAAATGTCGTCGTAGAGTTTGTCGATACAAAGATGTCGAAGTTAAAACAGATGAATTTGAGAAGCTCGTGATCGGCTGTTGTCGAAGTCCCATGCCTCGATCTCATTACTGTTTTCTGCATCATGATCATCAGTTGCCGACAGAAACATCAAGTTCAATTTCGAATAGATATAGGTTTCAATTTAGAGGAAGAAATTTAGGAGATGAAAGCAGTCGGAAGAGACGACGAAAAGAAGGATTTGGAGCTACCGGTTGTCGGACGATCAAAGTACGGTCAGATGCATATGTCCGTCGTTGTTCACGTTCCTTTGGATTGATTGCATGTGTTACAAATTGTCGAGTATTCGTTTCATTTGGTGAAATTTTTCGAAGCGAAACGCTTCGTGAAATTCTTCATTTGTTTTTCTCAACTATTCGTGGTGAGTATGTCTAACTAGTTAAATAATTGTAAAGACGTTGTATTTTAGTGGCCGGTAAATTCTCACCTGCTGGATGTTATGATGACGGTTGTCATCTGATACAATACTTACATAGCCATATTGGAAAAGATCTAAAAGCAACTGATGCAGCACTGATCCTATCGAATGTTAAATTCAGTGTGGATAGGACACACTTTAAAAACCATATTGGAAAATGGTGTCTCGCTAACATGAATCCAGCTGATAATAGACGTAAGTTATCATTTGATCGCATCTTAAATACATTCAGAATTTATAGTACTTGATGGAGTGAATACACAAGCTGCTGAACAAAATTTCAGTTGGTTAAAGAAGTATTCTTCCATTATCAGTGCTCTAGGATGGCGCCGAGCACCAGTATTCCTTCTATTACTTTTTCACATGAAAAATCTAGCTCATTGTCATGTTCGACCTAATCGAGTATTTGATATAGTAAGTGACAATATGCTTGAAAAACTTATAGAACTGAATTTTTTTATTCAGGTTAACCAATGTCATGTAGTTCAAGATGTAAGTCTTCCACATAGCGAAAGGATTACACAAGTTCCTGAAACGAACTCATCATTAAATTTAAAATGTGCAAGTCATGCAAAAAGCAAAAAACAAACAGATAGTGGAAACAAAAACACAAACAACGTCTGCTTATTAGGACCAACAAATACTGATTGGACGTCACAGGTTGCAATGATCCGAAAAAATCATAATATTGTTGATAAACGTCGAGATAAAAAACTTAAAAGACTTTAAAATTTTTGACTATGATTGACATAATTAACTGCCACTACAGACGGTAGATTTATAAAAAAAATTTAAAAATTTCTATACCAATGAAATGATGTTAAATACACACAGATTTCTATTTATTTCATTGACTGAAACATTGTTTATCATTTTTCAGAAAATGTCGATGTCGAACGAGCAAATCTTTGATCGTTTACAAGAATTAGGATTGAATCCGCCTGCTATCAACGAAAACAATCGAATGTATGGACTTGCATTGGTATATAATGCAGAGATTGAAAACTGGATGGATGAAGAACAAATGGGATCATATGACCATAAAGTCGATGAAGATTTCTTTTACAAGGCTCAGCGACGTAAGATGAACTTAATATTATTTATGGTACAAATCCATGCTTTTTAGTTATTTCACCTAAACGTGTATATCAATTAAATTGGAACTATTATTTTCAAAATACCAAACAGGTAGCGGTAATGTTTCAATTCCATTAATATAGTTTTGCATTTAAGGATATTGAATCTGGTCTTCGTTATGCGATTACACAATGGGAAGGAGAACAAAATGATGTGATTGTCGAATTCAAACGTATGCGTTTGAGCGACAATCCCGATGAAGATGAACGTATACTTGAAATACAATTGATCATCGAATGTATTCTTGATTACGTATGTAAAACACAATGTAAATCAAATAGTATGTTACTCAATTGAAGATGCAACTCAATAATTTTCTTCAATACAATTTTCAGATCACGATGAAATTGATGATAAAGAACTTGCACGTTTAAGTGACATATTTGAAAAAGAGTACTATGGTTATGTTACTGATACTGAACTAGTTCAAGCAATGGATCGATTCTTGAACATATTCGATGCAACAACACCACTAGAGAACATTACCGACTTACACACTGCATCTGAAACAATAGAATCAACATCCACAGTTGAGCGGAATCAAGTGAACCAATGTCTAGATGATGATAGTGACGAATATTATTAATATCGAATTAAAAAGAAGCATCTCTATCCAAAACGTGATCTGTCACTATAGTTACTTCTTAACTATGAGAAAGATATTCTTTGACCATTTCGAATAACATATGCTCAGTATTAGATTATTTTCTTTCCAAAAGACAACGTAAATGAAACCAACAAGCACCAATCAACTAACTATAAAACCTAATACTCCCAAACACATGCACTAAAAAATTGAAACTATTCATAATCTAAAACACAGGAACCACATATGAGTCACCAAATAGTAATCGGTCCTACAGCACCAATAATAATCTCTTTCTTCATTCAACTAAAATTCGATTCACTCGAATAATCTTCCTCTGTATATTCACATTATTCTCATCGATTTTCACATTACCACTAGAAGATAAATAAATGTAAGATGAAATCAATTTTCCTCTTCTCGTGGTTATAATTCCATCATTCCTAACCATTTTTCCCATACAGAATAGCATTATTGTGATCGATGTTCACGTTTCTGCTGAGGACAAAATACATATAACAACATGATGAAATCATTCTTCCTCTTCTTATAGTAGTTATTCCATTATTCTCAATCATTTTTCGTATGAAAAAAAGCATTATTCTGATGGATTTTCATTTTTCCGCTAATA
>CAJNOP010004211.1:0-10959 GCA_905250075.1 Rotaria sp. Silwood1 | reverse complement strand
TCTAGTTGAAAAAGAAATCATTGGTTGAACTCTTTTGGAGAAGAAAATTTTCTTCTTTGGTTCTAAAATAATAATGAAGATGAAAATTGTTTTTCAATTGAAAAAAAGAAAAGATTTGAAATCGAATGATGGTATTTTATTTGGTTATCCAACACGGAAAACATTGATTGATTTTTGAAAATTTTCATTTGATCGATTGTTTTGGATAAATTACACAATATGGTAGTGAAAGTGATTCTATTTTCATCCCGCAATTTTCTCATTCTCTTTTCAAATACTCAAATCATTTTAGGAAAATCAACAATCATTTCATATGCTTTTTGTTATTATTGAACAATAGTTGATAAAATAATTAGTCAATTAAGAGCAATTTTATCTTCAACAATATGAAAAACAAATGACAGATGTTTAAAAAGAATTAATAAAAATTTCCCCTTTTCTCAGTCCTCGTGTAACGCTGAGAAAATTTTCTTTTCGGAAACTCATTGTTATAAAAATCTCACAGATATTGAACAAGTCAATACTCACCAATTTATTCTTCAACTTCTAAATGTAACAATTTTTCTTTCTTTTTCTGTTACTCTTGAAGAAATACCAAAGATTAGTTGATGAAACTAAAATTGAATTCAATAGAGGAGAAAAAACAATGTTTTGCATTAATTCGAACTTTATTAAGAAAAGCTTCAATATTGATCTTGGATAAAGCAACAAGTGATTTTGATTGGAGAAATGAATATCTTCTTACAATTCTAAAAGGTGATCAAATCTATTTAATTTATCAAATGAGAATTAAGAAAAAGAAATAGACAAATCATTAAGGCAATTACAAGAAAAATCAATTTCTTTGATCAACGAAATCTTCATAGATTTTAAGTAGAAGAATTCTTATGTAAAAAGAACTTCGATTTTTCTTTTTCAAAGAATTTTTGATGAATTAAGTTGAATGAAAACGTTGTTGAAATAAAAGTCAAATGATTGAAATCGATCAAGTTAGTTCATTAAAACGATTTTTTTCCAAAAATTCTTTCATTTAATCTTCAATAGACGAATTCACATTCTTTGCAAAGAAATCATTTCTTTGTTTTTCTGATTATTAGAATTAATACAAATAAACCTTATTCTATTATTCTAAATGGATTACTTCTCATTTGCGAACATAAATTAAATTAAGTTTAAATTTTCGACTAACCATAAAGTTGAAACTTTTTTATGGTATAGAAAACGATTGAATTTCATAGGAATTGTTTTTTTAAATTTGACGGATGAAAAATAATATAGGAATTAAAATTTTTTAAAAGACTTTAATTAACAATAGTTTTGCTTTTAGGAAAGTTTCTGCAATGTGTAGAGGTCGTAAGATTTTATTGAGCTAACATTTTTGTATAAAAAGAAATTCCTGTAATTTGTAGACGGTGTGGGTGTTGGGTGTGGGGTAGCGCTGTACCGCTCACGCTCATGAGCGCTCATATGACCATGAGCGTTTTTTCGCTGACGCTCATGCTCACGTGAGGGGTGGTCGCTCACGTTCACATGAGCGTGAGCGGTACAGCTCTACTCATATGAGCGTGAGTGGTACAGCCCTACGCTCATGTTCAGGTGAGGGGTGGTCGCTCACGCTCATATGACTATGGCTGTACCGCTCACGCTCATATGAGCGCTCATGAGCGTGAGCGGTACAGCCCTAGTGTGGGGTGTGGATATGTGGGTTTGTGGGTGTGGGTGTGGGGTGCGAGTGTGTGGGTGTGGGTAGTGTGGATGTGGATGTGGGTGTGGGTGTGGGTGCGGGTGTCGGTGTGGGTGTGGGTGCGGGTGTCGGTGTGGGTGTGGGTTTGGGTGTGTGAGTGTTAACGAAAAGAACACTCATATCACCCCACACCCACACCCCACACTCCACACTCAAACCCCACACCCACACCCACATCACACCCTATAATGAAAACTAATGAGTCACTTAATATCTCCCAAAGAAAAGCAAACATGAACACAGTTTCGAACAATCTGTCTGTTTTCATTAAGAGTTCCGTGCAATTGTCGTTATGATCTCCAAACATTCACTGTCTTATTTGCCTTAGCTTTCATTACGATCTCAATGTCTTTATTGTTATGATCTTCGGATCATTTTCAATCCGAACTCCAGTCAAATTTCAAGTTTTTATCTGTCAAACTCGACCATGGCTGTTCGTTATGATCATCTGAACAACTTTCATTATGAATTCCCTCCGTTTTTTTGAATTTTTGCTTGTATTTTTGTCATTCCAAACACTGTCTTTTTTCTTATGTCAGGTCATCGTAACGAACATATGGTACTGGAGATCGTAATGAAAAGTTAGTGCGAAATGTCCGTTTCCCCATCCCACACCGACATCGCCATCGACACCCACACACTACCCACAGCCACACCCTAGTTCTATCTTTCAACGTGCTTCAAGTAACAAAATAGTTGTGTTAAACTACACTGAAAGGTGAAAAATCATGAGTCCGTTCAAAAAAACAAATAATACAACTATGTCTTTTCAATCGAACATGTTGGGTATAAACATGCATGATGATTAATCTGTATAAGAAAGTTAATAATCTATACAAAATCTCGTCGAACAATCGGATATCAGATCCAGCAAGCTGTTATAAGACCCTATGTATACCAAATTTCTCATAGAAATTTACCAGAAGAGCAATGAAGATTGTATTTTCAGCATGTGTTGAAAATTTCAAGTGAGGCTGTGACATGCCGGTGCGGATGTGGGTATGGGTGTCGGTCAAGGGGGAAAAAGCTGATTCCGTGATTCTACTGATTCCATGTGATTCTATTGATTCTATATAATTCCGTTGATTCCATGTAATTCCATGTAATTCCGTGTGATTCCGTGTGATTCCATTGATTCTTATGATTCTGTGTGATTCCATCGGGTCTAGAATCACTATGAATATCATTGCATTTCTCGACTATGATGTCATAATATCAATAGGAACATTATAGAATCATTACATAGATGAATTCTGAAGATTCCCGATCATTCCATTCGATAGGGGAAGCAGCTCACTCATGATCGTAAGAATCAGTGAGTCGAGCACAAGAGATACAATCTGTCTATTGCTGAATCTCAGCCAAAAGCATGTCAGTTCCCATTTCACAACAATCAAATCATATATTGGGACGATATCTAACCGACCAATGAACCAGTGAGGTTGGTTTCATTGTTTTACCATAACTACTCAAAGGATTACAGACCGCAAGCGAGCTTTCTCGCCCGACAATTATCTCAAAATGTTAGATTTGGTTGGAATCAACATTAAGTCGTAAAAGAAATTGGATTACTGTTGTTTCTCGAGTTTTCATTATTTTCCATCCTGATTACCACTGTTGCCTTGATTTCGAAACCGGAGCTCATAGTTAATATATACAGTTTGTGAAAGTTCGATGGTATGGAGAGAGGAGTCCTCAAACATCAAGAAGTGAAGGATCGTAAAGAGAGTAAACTCGAAAAAGTATAAAGCAGCCTGAGCGCTCAAGTAGCTGACTTAAGTTTTCATTTTGCTTTCTGCATCAAACGCAAAAGATAGCCACTTTGTGCATATTAGCATCAATCTTTCCTAAAAAGTTGAGAATCACACGATATTGTATAGACTCCGTTCGGACATCGTTATTTGTGATTCTCAAGATGGACAAAGTACTGCGATGGAACAACAGCATAACGAAGAATATAAAAAAACTACTTTATGGGACTGAAACTGTGTATTTCCGGCCATTCGCGTTGACGTCGTATCAGTTAGGCTAAAAACTGCATACATTTCTTGTTGTGTGTATGGAGAGAACGTTCTGTACTGGCTCTCAGCTGATGCATCATCCTGAGAGCCCGATCTTATGACTTACGAGCGCGACTAAGCAACATATAGCCATTGAGTGTCAACAGAACGCAACAAAAGATAGCTTAACCAGTTGGATTAAAAAAGATATCCGTTCTTCATTTTAGTTGTAAAAGAGAGCCCTTCACGCCTACCATAGGTCCTTGTAGAAACAGAAGCTGTCGATTCTTCGTGACTCACTATTTCTTACTATCTAGCTGTACTTTGTCTGGCACTAATTGATTTCTTTGAGATGCTACTAAAATATACGTTTTTCTGCACCCAAAAGAATCCGATGGCATTGTAATTAATGAGTTTTGAAAATCGATAGATATGACCCGATTGACTCTACAATTGCTAAATTAGAAAATTCACTACAGCATCGTGTTTTCAAGAAATCACAAAACAAAGTCAAATTTTGATTATAACCAAAATGTATTGATCTCTTTCATTTCGGCTAATTTTTTATTCGAAATAAAGATGTCGAAAACGCCAATCTACGTAAAGTGTGAAACAAGAGAAATCGCGCAGGTCGAAAACTTTCTCATTTCCTCATTATCAATGGCGATAGAAATTTACAATTGTAAGAGTTTTGGCGCGAGGTGCATCGAAGAATATTGATATCTTAATCGGCTATAGAATATGAGTGGTCGTTTAGTCTTACTTTACTAAGCAAAGATAAATGAATCATTTATCTTTAGAAAATAGCGATAAGTAAATCATTTATCTTTATCCTTTAGTATAAAGGAAATTAAAGATAAAGGATCATCCCTATTTTAGAGCAGTTTCTAACGTGCCAATTAGACTCATGTCGCTGCTTCCAGCAGCCAGTCAAGTTTTCTAGGTGTTCTGACTTGGAAAATCAGATTCACTTAATTGACTTTGAAAAGTCGAAGAATCGTTCTGGGCTCAATCAATTGGAAACTGCTTGGGAACCTGATTATGTACCAGAAAATTGTTAGATAATCTGGTTGATATGGTAAAATCTGTCCGAAAACTTATCGCTTTGGTCTCTTGAGGAATGAAAATGTGGCATTCAGAAACTCTATTTGTTGTATACTTGAGATAAAATACGAAAGGGCTCCAAATAACTTAACAAATAAATCATCCAAAACGGTTACAACTTTTTATAGCTGATACGCGTGCTCTTACATTTAATCATGTCGAAAATGTATCCATATATCATTATTATTCGAGAAATTTATTAGATTCATTTAATATTGTTAGATTGAAAACGTTTTTTCTATTGTGAAATGCAGTACATCTTCAATGCATCAATTCTTGTCTTCCAATGATAATATGCGACACATGTTATATGAAGTGTAAATATCATTTTATTCTTTCAATCGTCTATTTGACTACCATATTAACTTGCTATATACGTTGATTTGATCATTTAGGAAGAGTCTGACAAATATTACTTGTTTTAACAAATTATGAGATATAAGTTGAGTTTTTTCTAAATTTGGAATTCAACTATTTCATATTTTTACATGGTGCTCATCCTATTCTTACTCTATGAAATGAATAATAGCATCCACCTACTGAATGACACCTACGATAACACCCTTTCGCTGCATTAAATACCAAAACCTGTCATATTTAGACTACGTAGTTAGGGTGTAAAGAGTTTTAGAATAATATAACCATCGTTATTGTTTACGCGCCTTCTCTCTATACTATAGAAACCTACCCAATAGTCTTTGACTTTGTTCTCCCATTCTCACTTGCCATTGCTAGAGCGAAGAGGAAGTTGCAAAAACCTCGATTTAAACCTATAAACGTGTATATTTTCTTCGAAAGTATATAGCAGTTTAACAAAATCTGCTTCTTTGTTGTAAAGATTCTACTACTCGGTGAAAAGCTGCCAAAAGCCAATTAACTGCTTCTAACCGATGAAATGTATTCGATCAAGCATGATAAGAAGCATAGGCATGCATTTCTTAGGTATTTTATTCCGAGTGATTCTATGTGATTCTGAGTGATTCTATGTGATTCTAAGTGATTCTATGTGATTCTATTGATTCTGTGTGATTCTATTGATTCTGAGTGATTCTGTGCGATTCCGATGGTTCTATCGCCATAGAATCAGCTTTTTCCCCCTTGGTGTCGGTGTAGTTGTGGATAAACAGAAGAGAAACACCTACATCCACAGCACCGCATACCAAAACTCACCCACACCCTACACCCTACACCCAGACCCACCCCCACCCTCACCCCCACCACCATACCCACACCCACACCCACCCACACCCGTACCTGCACCCGCACCCACACCCGCACCCCCACTTACACCCCACCCATATCAACATCCTTTCCAACTGTATTAGTACATTCATCTTTTGATTGTGTGCAGACACCTAAATCATCGACTTCTTTCGGTTTAATGTTGAATTACCTTACCAATGTCTTTTTTATTTATTCTTTCTTTATTTTTTTGTTCATTGTGCATCTCTACCGGTGATTTAAATAATGCAAGCTTGCAATAAACAAATGAGAGGCAGTGAATGATTGAAGTGCGCAGAACATTATGAGTTTTTTTTTGTTGGAGCTGCTCACTGCGAAAAAATTGATTAGAATGTCATTGCATCTATCATTTTTAATAGAACTTTTGAGTTTGTTTATGCGTTTTTATTATGACATGTACATTATTTGATTTCATTGAATAATTCAACGTGTGATTCGTTCTCTCTATACACTGCAGGTTGGAAGGATGATTGAGAAGTAGGCAGTACAGTCTCTTCTGCGGTATTTACAAGGTTTCTCCTACCATATTAATATATGATGAACGAAACCTCTGCAGTTATTCGACTAATACAAATAGTCAGCTAGAGAGAATACTTCGACATTATCGAATCTATTTCGTCATACAACACTTTAACGCATCAGAATATTTTCAAAAGATACATTTATACAAATGTTTTATGCCCCCAAAACTGCCTTATTTCCAAAACAATCTCAGGTAATTATAGCGTTCCGTAGATTATCAAACTACTGATTAGAGTTATCTTCCAATGAATGAGCCAAAAAAGTAACTATTTTTCTTTACAGCTAGAATCTCAGTATACAAAGCAAAAACAAAAGAATCATTATTTCTCTTCGCATGTGAGTCCATCTCGAACACTCAAACCTTCTATGGATTGCTGTTCTCCGTCTACGACGCCACCAATATTGAATCAAGAAGAGCCATCATCTAAGGACTTCGACAAGTTAGTAACACTAATAGAATCAATCTCTATTAATCTGTTGATAAAGCATTTTAAACTGTTTCTCACTGATAATTTTCCAATTGTCGGAACTGCTATTTGTTTTAGGGCTTTGAAGAAAAGTGCTATCAAGCTTGAAACGAAATGTTTTTCGACGTTCACTTTTTTGCTACCGATGATTATTGTATTTGCTTTTGCAGCCATCGTATTTGGTGCATATGGAATTGCTGCTGTATTCACAAAACAAACAGTAACTACTAGCACTGGTATAATGAGACTGATTTAAACCTTGATCATGTTGAGATCAAACACAAAATGATTTTGTCCTTAGATTTATCTTATCTTTTTTCTCTCGTAAGCCCGAGATGATCAGTACAGAAGCCAAATAAGTCTTCAAAATATCTAAACTAAATCAGATGCTGTTGCATTTTGAAGTAAAACTATATTGATTTTGTAAGATTTTTGTTACGCATCCAATCACAGGAAAAAAACTTCATTCATGAATTAGTTGTCTCTTGACTGGGAATAGTTCATTATTCCCTACAAAATTTGTAGAAATAGCTTTACTCAGATACTCGTTCTTTGTGCCTATACCATGAAAGAACATGACGTAGTAACTTTTTTTATAAGTGTTCTTCGACAACAGTATTAAAGAGATTGCAACCTCACTTCTGAGAATTTAAGTTTAGAAAAGGATAAAAAAATGGTGCTTTGATGTTCTTTATTTCGTATGCATCATTAAACTAGTGAATAACCTCGGATCTATAACCACTACAACGATCACTATTGCGACTACTATTGCAAGCACTACAGTGGCTACTATATTTATATATAATACGATGGCGACTACGTCGCGTTAGTATATACTCTTGTCATTTAATGCTTCATTTTAATATTTAAAAGAAGATGATTTAAATCCCAGGAGATTCAATCCGACCTGTAGATTCGATCGAAAACGATCGGATCCGCCTCGGATTTCATCGGAATCCGACATCTTTCATAAAAAACCGATCGGATCCGACAAGGTTTTTGTCGGATTCCCATCAGCCGGATTCCGGTCCGGATTTCATCGGAATTCGACGGAACACGATGAAATCCGGACCGGATCAGGACAGATTTTATCACGTTCCGTCGAATTCCGATGAAATCCGGACCGGAATCCGGCTGATGGGAATCCGACAAATATAGGACCGGATCCGACCGAAATTATTCCGAACTGGCGAGATCCGACTGGGGTCGTTTGACCTGGGTAAGTAGCTGAATCAACAGACATAGTTCTTCGTGAAGTCATAAATAAATAAGAATTAAATTCTCAATGCCTGACCTTACATTGTGGAACCATATATGCGATGTAATATGCTAGTTCATATAGGTTCAAGCAGAAACTCAATTCAATAATCTATCGTACTGCTCAAATGTTAGAATTTTATGACAATGGTTTTCATTTATCTATTGATGGATGAAAAACATCTAAAATAATTAGCATATGAAGCTGTCAGGTGAAGCATTGACATAAAGAATCAGTAGAGAAGGGGCATAGCATGAAAAAGAGAATGCATGAGTATTTTTCGAGCGATTTTTACACGATCATAAATGAATGTTGAAGTGTATGAGGGAAAAGTGATAGGCGTTAGCGCCTGAATCATAAGCCTTGACACAAATGTCGACATCCCATGTCGGATTTTGAGACCTTGGGTAGATGAATTCTAAATTTTATGCCCTTAGTCACTGAGACTATCCTATATATTGCGAAAATTATAAGAAAATCCTAGTATTGAGCTTTTGTATTTTTCGAAGGTTACTGTGGGATTCTACACTTCGAGATCATTTTATTTTCTGATTTGTAATTTAAGATATTAGATGAACTCTCGGGCTTTGAAGATGTTAGGATCGAATTGTTCCCATCCGGTCGTAAGACGGAGAGAAGATACCCTTTCTAGTACGGTGGTTAATACATCTGCCCGATAAGCAGGAGACACATGGTTCGATTCCATGGGAAGGAGATTGTCTTTTTCTCCGTTCTGTTGTATTCCATCGCGCTGCTTTGTCTCGGTCATAAGTCATGACACCAGATTCGCAACAGAGGATGTGAATATGGGTCTGGATCTGGTTGGTTGTGGGTGAATTAGAGTGTTGATTGTCTCTTCAGTGGTACCCACATCCACACTCTCTAAAAAAAAGGAGTTTTGCAGAACCCCTCGAAAAGGTTCTGCAAAACTCCTTTTTTTTAGAGAGCACCCACATCCACACCCACACCCACACACCTATTCATACTCTCATCCCACATCCACATCCTCATTTCGTACGAATCATTAAACTAGAGAGAATCGTCGGGTCTACAACTACTGGTACCACTACTATCGCGAGCACTATCGTAACCACTATCGCGGCCACTACAACGACGACTCCAACAACCACTCTTGCGGCCACTACAACGACGACTCCAACAACCACTCTCGCGGCCACTACAACGACGACTCCAACAACCACTCTCGCGGCCACTACAACGACGACTCCAACAACCACTATCGCAACGACAGCTCCTACAACGACTATGTCGGGTCAGTATACTCTTTTCGTCCAAAGTTACTTTGTAACAGTTAAAAGAATATGATTAATAACAGCTTGACTAACAGATATAGTACTGTCTGTGACCATAAACAAGTAAGAACTAATTATATTCTCCATTCCCGGCCTTACATTGAAAACTATAATTGAAATGTCACGTGCTAGTTTATATAAGTTCGAGTAGAAACGCAACAAAATAATGCATCATATTGTTTAGATGTTCGAATTCTATCACAATGGTTTTCATTTATCAATTAGTCAAAAAGAATTAAAAATTTCAACACACAAGATATCAGATGAGCACCAATGTAGAGAATCAATGAACGAGCATGGCATACTAAAGAAAGGTCTTGGGTTTTTTTGACTAATTTGCATATGCTTGTTCACGAATGTTGAAGTCTATGAAAGAAATTGATAAGGATAAACACCTCAGCTACAAGCTTTGACATCAATGTCGACGTCACATTTCGAATTTTGGGACTTTGACTTGATGGGTTTTTAATGTGCTATCTTTAGGCTTTTGAAAATCTAGGAGTTCAAGCAAATTTCTCAAAATGAAAGCGCTGAGATCTAGAAACGGTAACTATTATCCATTTCAAAATAAGAGAAAGGAGAATAGTTTTGAAATAGTTTGTCATAGGAACTTCATGGAGATTCGCGATTTTGATCTTTTAAAAGGGGCAATGAAATTGCATAGAATTAATAATATCAAGTTTTTTGGTAAGTTTTATCAGGGTCTCTTATCAAGGTTTTTAAGAGATCGGGGCTTCTTTGTAGAGTTAGAATACGAGCTTTTTGTCAAAAAAATTAGAAAAAAGTCAATTTCGTTTGAAAAAATCTGCCGAAAAAAAGTTAGTAAAATGTCATTAACTCGTGATTGGCTAAACATTTTAACATGGGATTTACATAGATTATTGAGCTTTAGTTACTGAATCAGGTGCACTGCTCAGGACTTAAATTTTAAAGTTTTTTTGACATTACACAACGTTTTGGTTCCAGAAAACTTATCAGGAGATACTGATAGAAATTACTAAAAAAATTCTGATATGGATACTTCGATGAAGTTTCATTGCCTCTTTTAAACAATGAAAACTACAGATCTCTATCTATTTCCTATGAAAAATTATTCCAAAAAGACTCACTCTTCTTTTATTTCGAAATGAATAATAGGGGGTTACAAATTTGACTGATACCCCGTTTTGATACAGTCCAATTGTAAGGATAAAACCTACTATTGTCCGGGCCATACAAGAGAGGATCCTACATAACCCTGGGTTGGCCCGAACAACACCATGTTTTATCCTTACAATAGTAGAGAAACGCTGCCTGCCTTATCGTGGGG
>CAJNOP010004210.1:0-10962 GCA_905250075.1 Rotaria sp. Silwood1 | reverse complement strand
TGTCAGCGATCAATATTTAAGTCTGGCTATCTCAGCTTTCGAACATTTTGAAACAATGCCAAATATATAACTCGATGTAGAATTAAATAGGCTACAAAATGAAATAAAAGTTTTTGTGGCAATTGATTTTTTTATCAAGACATATAGACAAAATACTGAAAAATGGAGGAAATTTGATATGCTACAAATACTGTATTTTGACATTTTCGCTTCTATATTGAGGTCAACCAGACATATCATATATACGGTTTTGTAGAGCCAGTCAAGATCTGTCTATTGGTGGACAAAGCAATGGCAAATATAATACTTTTTAGAAAAAAGATTACAAACATGAGTACGGTTTGGCACTAAAAATAGGCAAAATACAGCGTCAATAGTCGATATTCAAGTCCAACAATCTCGCTGCTCGAACGTTTTAAAGGAATGACTAATATACAATTCAATGTAGAATTGAATGAGCTACAAAACAATACAAAATTTCTTTTGGTGATTTGTTTCTCTCGTAGACATAAAGCCGAAATACTGAAAAATGGACCAAATTTTATCTGCTGAAAAATCACAGTTCTTAAACTTTTTTTCGATTCTAAACTAAGATCAGAGAGAAGTATCATATATACAGATTTGTAGAGCAAATCAAACTCTATCGATTGGTATATGACTCAATTTGAATAGTGAAAAATTTTCGACGGAAAAATTTCAAAAAAAGTATAGGTCAATTTCTCACACCTTTTTGCGCTATTTTTGAGGGTATCTGTGCTCGGACAGCCCTAGTGAACCAAAGGTACATCATTAGACCGTAATATTTTGGATTCATCTATGTTACATAAGGCCTGAAATACTTAGGGGATCAAATCCAAAATCGGTTCACCCCCATTTTTTCGCTATCTCCGGTTTTTTCATGGAACGTCTCTCAAGTATAAAAATTTTTATTTGAAACCACCAAAGCTAACAGAGAAATGTTACGTTAGATAGAAGTTCGTATGAGGCAGTAACTTTTCATAATTGATATATATTTTGCACGACAAACAGAAGGAACATATTAAACCCTCCTACAATAGACATTCCGAGAGAGAGTTGATGTATTCCATGCGTTATAAATTTGAAAAGGAGTTTTTATTGAGATCGATTCTTCCGTCGATTGATATAAATCTTCATTTTCAGTCATTTTTTATTCATTTATACTTATCTTAACTAAAGAACACTTCTATTTTTATTGGAAAAGCAAAAACTTAGGAACGACTTTGTATTCTGTATAATTTAACGCTTCTTCAGTAAAATAGAACACTTAATACACTTCTACTTATTCCTTGTCTTGCAATATCTATTTGCGTTTAGTCACAACCAATTAGACAGTTCACAAAGAATGTGAATTCAAATATAAATTATCAAAACACTAATATTCTATCCATGAAATAGTTTTATTTGGAAAGCAACAAAGATATGTAACATCATTTTCGACTTGCTTTAGCTTCATTCAAAGCTGGATTTTGCTACCATTAATATATGACACTATGCTTCGCTAGGTTTTGAACAGTCAACCCAATGGCATCAATCTTTCTCTACTTTTTTCAGACAGTCTTGTGATTTTCGTTCTCTTGTTCTCTATTTTCGTCTAATTTTATGTTGCTTAGTGGTAGCTCAAGTGTTGAAGTTTTCATTATCGTTGATTCTGCAGGAGAACATTTGCTCTTGCATTCCTTCGTTTTTCCTTTTATCTTTTTTTTTGGTTATCTTTGCTTTTAAAGTATATCTCTAATGAATTATATCTAATATCTTCATTCTCATTATGCAATTATATATTTGAAAAAAGGTCAACGTAGTTACATTTATATTTATGCTATACAAAGAATTTGAAGAAATTGAAAATGACTGAGGCCAGAAAGCTAATATCTCAATAAAATGCCTATTTAACAAGTAACTACAAGTCATTCAACTACAATTCCTAAAAACTTATTTAAAAACGTTTCATATAGACTTTGAAGAAAAAACCCGTAAAGTGAAAGAAACAAACTAGCAACAGCAGGATAAAACATAAAATTAACATTTTAGCAGATAGTAACTAATAAGTATAGAAAAAATGTAAGAATTAACGAAGACAAATCAATATTGATAATTCTATCTTGTATTGAAAAAAACCATCTTAGTTTTTTCAATGAACAAAATCGATGCAACTGCTATTGTTGGTTAATTTTCGACCATTTTCAACACAGAGACTTCATCTGTATCAACATGAATTAAAAATCACTTTAAAAAAGCGTCGGTTTGGCTATTTTCTGACAAAAACCAAATGTTTCATTTCATTTCTTCTTGTAAAGAGTAATGCTTCTCTCTAATCTACTACACAAACATGCACTTAAAGAAATAGCATTAACTGACGAGAAAATAGTTTTGACTCAAACCATAGGAAAAGATTGAATCATATGGAAGAAATTTTTCCAATTGGATTTATGCCTGGTTTTATACGAAATCTGATTGTATTAGCCATTGAAACACATATTGATACTTAATAAGTACATGTCTCATAGGATGAAAATAATATTTATAGATTTTCATTCATATCATTACTTTTCTTTTGATGTAGAAATGTTTCTACAAGACACATTCTATCTAATATTTATATTTGATAAATTTGGTCAACAAAAGCAAATAGTAAATGATTCCAATGAAGGAAAAACATGAAAACAAACACATTATACTTCAGAAGTTAATCTTGATAAATCAAAATTTTGATTTGATGATATCATTTCTAATAATTGTTTTGTCTCTTGAAGAAATGATGATGAGGATGATATTCGAGGTGTTGTTAATCGATTTTCAACATTTAATATTATTTTTTCTTGTTGTTGAAGTGAAGATGATGAAGATGAAGATGATGATGATGAAGATGATGATGATGATGAGGAGGAGGAGGAGGAGGAGGAGGAGGATATTTGTTCAGTTGGTGGAAGAGTGAATGTATTTGTTTTTGGAAGTGGTTCTCGTTGAAGAAAATGATCAATATTAAATAAATATGGTTCATTATCATCATTTTCTATCATATATATAAATATGTGATGTACAAAAATTCATCATCTAATCAAATGACTCACTTATTGGAATTGGTTGAAATGAAGATAAACAAGATTCTCGATCGATAATTGAATGAGCTCTTTGCTAAAATAAAATAATGGAAACAAAAAATAAAATAAAATAAAATAAAGAAATAGAACTAAAACAAATAACAAACTGGAATTTTTGTTGCTACTAATGATAATGATGATGGTAGTGGTGGATGTGATGGTGAAGAAAAAGAAAAGGATAAATTTTGAGAATTGTTTACACCATATTTTTTTCCATAGAAAAAATAATTTTTGATTTTTGAACAAATATGAAAATCTTTTAATCGACAAATAAGTAAAATAAGAATAATTGTTCCAATAAGAAATATAATTGAAATAAAAAACATTATTTTTTCAATTGGTTTTATTGGTAAAATCCATTTTTCAATATGATTATCAATTGAAAATAATATTGAATTTATTTCATCAATAATAAATGTTAAATTAAAACATTGTTTATTATTATTGTCAATAAATGAACATAATTGATATTGTAAAGATTTATTAAATTGATTATTTAATTTATTAATAGACATTCGACATTCATTTATTATTATTTCACTTTGATTATTATTTAAAAAATTTGTTAAAATAATAGTTAAATTATTATTATTATCTATATAGAAATTGGATTGAAGTACTTTTAAAAAAGCAATTTCATTATTTTCATTTATAATATCATTAAGAATATAAGTTTTATTTTCTAAACAAAATTCTAATGATTTATCAATAAATTGATGAGAAATTGAAGTTGATGTTATTAAATCAGTTGTTATTTGAATATCATTAATAAAAGTTATATTATTTATTGTTGTTGTTGTTGTTGTTGTTGTTGTTAATTGATCAAAAATAATGAATTGAACAAGTAAATTAGGTAAATATTGTTGAGATAATTTATGTTTAATTTGAATATTTAATAAATAAGTATAATTTGATATAAGTTGTTGATTTAATTTAATAATATAAGTATTTATTAAAGAAGAAGAAAAAGGAATAAGTGAAAATGTATTAAAATAATTTTCAAGTGAAAATATAAATTTATCATTTGGATAATAATATGAAATAAGAGAAATTTTTAATAATTTTTCATTTATTTTAATATTTTTATTAATAAAAAAACAATTTGAATTATTATTTAATTGATAAATATAATTTTGATTATTTAATAAAATATTTTCAAATTCAAATGAAATATTTTTTAATAAATGTAAATAACGAAAATAAATTTTAACTTTTATTTGAGTTTTAAGTTTTTTAAAATTTTTATCTTTTAATAATAAATAAGCTTCAACAATAAATTCAATATCATTATTTATATATTTTATATTATTTTCATTTATTAAATTTAATTGACCAGTTAATGAATTTATTTTAATTAGATTTGTTTTATTATTATTTGATAAAATTTTATAATAAATTAAATCTGATGGATTATTTGATATAGCATGAATTTTACCTATAAAATTTTCATTTTTATTTAATGTTTCATTTAATAAAACAATAAATTCATATTCAGATAAAAGAAATTTTATAAAATTTTTATCTTTTTCTTCTATTTTAATAAATAAATTCATTGAATTTATTAATTGTTTTTCATATTGATTATTATCAATAGCATAAATTATAAATTTATATTCATTTTCAATATTTATTTTTGATAATGATGGATTAAATTTTAATGCTAATTTATCAAAATTATTTGATAATGATATTAATGATGATTTTGATATTAAAATTAATTCAAATAATGGATAACAATTTATTGATGATTGATTTAAATATAATATTTCATTATTATTATTATTATTTAAAGTATTTGAACAATCAAGTATATAACGAATTTCACTATTTTTACCTTCATCAATATCTTTTGCACCTTCAAAATATATTTTATATCCATTTGATACATTTTCAACAAATTTTAATTCAATTTCATTTTTAGCAAATTCTGGTTTATTATCATTTTCACTTAAATTAAACTTTGAATTAATATTTTTCTTTTTTTTTTATTTATAACAATAATAACTTACTCAATAATATGTATTGGAATAATCCAATAAGCTAAACCATCATCAACAAGTATTTGTAATTCAATTTTACAATAAAATTTATCTAAACAATATTTTTTATCAATAAATTCTTCACGATCAATTAAATCTTTTGTATATATATTTCCATTTATAATTGAAAATAATTTTGTTTCAAATTCATTTAAATTTATTAAAATTAATTTATTTGATGAATTTGTTAGTTCTATAACAAATGTATTTAATGGAATATTTTCTAATAAATCAACTACTGGATAAGTTTTTATTATTGGATTTGAATATGAATTTTTTATTATAATAACAAATAATATAGATATTATAATGATCATCATTTATTATTGTTATATATATACATATATATAAAAAGAAAAATAAAACAAATGAAAATATTTTACTAATCTATAAACAATACTATTCTATATTATAATAAAGAAAAACCATAAAGAAAACAATAAATCTATTCATTCATATATTCTTCTAATCTCTTTGTTATTCATATATAGAAAAATAAAGAGATGTTTTATTATCTTTTTTTTTTTCTTTTAACTTACTTGAAACTAAAAAGAAAATCGATTGAATAGAAGAAAATATTGTAAAACAAGTCAATCTCAAAGTCTCATCACTCAACATTGATCAATATTGAAAAAGTAAAATAACGATGTTTGAGCTTATTTCTTCTTTATTTAGATAACAAAAGTGACAATATTTATCTTGAGTGACAAGCACGCACACTTCTTTTTTTTTTATCCATCTTGCCTTTTTCATCGTCAACAATATGTATTAACTTGTACTCATTAGGAGTTGCGTCGTAAGTCTTACATCGTCATCATATCGTTGTCCGTCTTTATTTTCATACAATACTAAGATCAAACGATATATATCTCATCTTTTCGAAGTCATTATTTAGTAACAATAATCAAACACTTTCTCCTACCTTTTGTTTTTTTTTGACATTCCAAATTTTCAATTAAAGTCAAGCTTTTTCAATTGACAAGAATCGTATACGTTGGCTATACGATATGACGCGAGAAGTAAAAGTTGAGCAAAAAAAGAGCTAAAGGATAATGGAAGGTCGGTGAATGTGAAGATCGATTGCTGAAGTCTCGTCAACATTTATTTAAATGAAGATGAGCGAATGTCAAACTCATCATTACTATTATTCAATTGATGATGGAAATTATTGCAAGGCTATATCTTTTAATATAGTATTTGTCAAAAGGTTAGTGATACTAGGTAAAAGCAATCAAAAGATCTACTGTTGAAATTGAAACTTTAGTCGTAAGTAAACCTTAATGAATGGTGAAGAAAATAATGATGTAAAAAAAGTTTTATTCTCTTTCGTTATTTGACAGATAATTTTATTTTATAGATGAAACTCTAAATGCTAGATTTTTCAAATATGAATAATGCTTGTATTCATTGAAACTTGGATTAGAAAGGAACTTTGTAATAATCATATAAATATTTCTATATAACTACCGTTTAGTAAATTAATAGGAAAGACTGTCTAATTTTCAGGAAACCTTTCTTAATTATTTGATATTTCACAAAGAATAGAATTACAAGACGCTGATTGAAATTTATCGTACTCAATTATAATCGATTTATTAGCATACTCTGATATGCAAGTGGTAAATATTTTTCCAACAAAACACATAAGTCAGAGAAGTAAGGATAATTTCGTTTAAAAGCTTATGAATAGTAGGTTTTCCAAATATACAGATGCTCGAAAAACTTAGATCTGAATGTGCAAAAGTCAACCCAGTGTTCGACTCACAATTCTATTGTCTGACTTCCAATTGAGTATTATCTGTGTGTATGTGTAGAATCAGCCCTCTGTGAATGTTACTTACGATTGAATTTTCAATCACAAGATGAAATCTTTTGAGTGCTTTTGTCTGTTATCGCTACTCTTAACAAGAAATTTTATTTGCTTGTATATAAAAGAATCATCTGAACAGATGATCTTCATGAAGTGACCAGTATCAGTAAATATATTTCATTTGCCTTGTAAATAACTGTGGATATATGTATATATCAATGGATTGAAAGAAAAAACGAAACATTATTTGTCTTTATTCTCACACCTATTCTTATTCGTTTTTACGCAAGTTAATTGAAATTTAGTCTAATATAACACAAGTTTCATTAAAAATAATTATTATTGATTTGAAAACACAGTTAAGGCTCCTATATAAAATTTTTGTGTCGTTTTGAAATAATTAAATTCCATAACAAAATGAAACATATAATGAATGTTTCAGCTCTCAAATTTGCTGCAAAACTGACTAAACCAAATGACAATCATATAGAACAATATTCATTTAAGAGAAAAAATTTTAATTGAAGAATTTCAGCCAATTACCCACAATAACGACGGATCAGATTATTTGTTTTACTTATTATTATTTGATTATTGCGCAACTTTTTCAATAATAGAATGATCCTCGATTTTTCAGTAGAATTCCACTGTCTTGAATTGTTAAGTGCAATACGACTAAAATCTACAAAAAGACAAACCTATAAGATGCATAATTGATGTAGATTTGCCATGTAAGACTATTTGCCTAACAAAGAGTTCAACCACAGCAATGACTACTATCAAATAATCAAGTCTAAGAACAGCAAGATACATCAGTTTCAACAGAAAAAACAGCTAGAATACTTGATAACTACCAGTACACAGTGTCATCACTATACAAAATGATACATTCATAGAACGAAAATCTAATCGAAATGTATCTTTGTCTTCATCGGTAATATGTTCCGATGCATCAAATATAAATCTACTCCTGTAACCTTTGGGGAAAAAAAGAATACTTCAAAATTTATTTATTATTATTATTATTTGTCGAAAAGAAAACGATCTTCTCAATGTCATGTGACGTATGCAACAAAATCAAGAAAACGTGCATCAATTAAACTACTACTGACAAAAATTATTGATCTATAAGAAAAATTTTTTTAAGATAGACTGCATAAAACTTATAGACCATATCACTGCAATCAATATCCAGTTGCAACATCAGTTCATCTCTTTACATTCATTTCGAGATATCTTATTGAGAACACATTACAACTATGTGCTCGAATGTGAAAATTTCATTATGAACAATTCTCAAGAAATTTATTTAGAGTAATTCCCTATAGTTAAGTAAGAGCAATTCCTAATGATCTGAAATGACATATGACAAATAAAACTCGTTAAAAACTAAGAACTAAAACGTGATATTTGTCTAATCAATAGAAAACAGACAAATACTGGTCTAGTACCGTGGATCCTCTAACCACATTTGAATAACTCTTATCAATCAGAAAGTAAATTAAATCAACTGTATTCATACGTAGTCATAACAATTTAAGGTTCATTTAAAATACGAGACTAGTGAATACACTTTCAGTTTCAATTACCAACCTTTAATATCACGAAAACTTCAAAAAAGGTGGCAGTAACATTCGATCTAATCACTGTTGTTACTGAAACTTGTTTCTATTATATCAAAAAGATTGAGTTCTAACTTCAAAATCATCATTTTATGCAACGAATTGTGAATAAACGGAAATTCATATCGAAGTCTCGAAAAAAGTTTATCCCATAGGAACATGTAACTTAGTAACAATGGTTCAATGAAAATCATAGGATTCTTGGATCTTTAGATCATCGTGAGATCTTGATTATAATATAGCTTTCAAATTTTATTTGTATTTGAACTTAAAACAGTTAGCCGAAAAATTTCCTTGTTTGCAATGATTAATATGCTTGTTCATTTTATTATTTGAACAAAGTTATATACAACTTCATATCTAGATAAACGTATAAAAAATTTCATGATTCGGATAAAAACAAATACAAATACTAAATAGTTCACAATGAGAAAAAAAATATAAACTAACGAATTGTTATCTATCGATTCCTTCAATCAGATTCTTCTATAAGAAAAAAGAGAAAAAATGTAGTTCTAGTCAAAACAAAAAAAAAAAATGGATGTAATTTATTTACCCATGGAATAATGTAGACCTATTGATGATCGTTCTAAATGAACATAGACAGAATCCATATCTTCTTCATCTTTTGTTGTATTTTGTGTTTTCTACGAGAGAAAATAAAAGATAAAACTTTTGGAAAAAGAAAAACATAATAGTCTAATTACCGATTGATCTGATACAATTGTCTCTTGTTCATATGCTAATTTCTTTTTGGCTAAAACAAAATGTTTATTTCGAGTTTTACATATTTGACATATGATATAAAACATACCTGATGCTTGTTGTTGAAGTTTTTTTATAACACTTCGAAGAAGTCGAGGTGAGTCAAGATTAACTTGACTATCACTAATATCAATTAGTGTTGCCTAGTAAGTAAATAAATAAATGTAATTGAAATATCATTAAACAAAAATTTACTTGAGTAGATGTTTGATCATCAATTCGATTACGACGTGATGTACGTGGCGTTTTTGGTGGTGTGCTATGTTCTATATGACAAACATAAAAGAAAAAAAAACAAAAAAAAAAGACAAGAACGAATACCAGCGGCAAAATCATCATCATCCATTCGATCAGTTGTAGGTCGTTTACGTGCTGTTGGTGGTGTAAATATTGATTCAGTAGTTGAAGTAGCCGAAGATATTGTCTTTCAATAAAATAAAATAAAATAAATAATATTTAGAAAGATAATTTACTGAAACATCAGATAAATCATCAGATTTTTTCGTTGGAACAACTGCTGTATTTTTCGATTTCTTTGTTTTTTGTCGACTGAAAAGTTTTTTGAATAGTTCTTCATCATCGTCATCATCTCGAATTTGCATAGAAGCAATCTTTTCTCGAGCAGTTGCCGCTTGACCACGTACAGTTGGTGCACGTCCTGTGCTTCGACGTTCAATAGCAATCATTGGCGTACTAGCTGTCGAAATATCAGTTGCAGTAATAGTTGAAGGAGTCGGCGAAGTTACATTAGCAGGTGGACGAATATCAGATGTTGAAACTTCATAGATGGCTGAAAGAGGTGGTGCTTCATCATTACCACCTATAGTAATACGAGATGCTGTTTCACCAGGTTTAGGTGTACTTGTATGACGTATAAGAACTAAATCAGCAATATTTGGTGTTGATGATGTTATAGGAGCCGGTGTGCGTGATGGTGTAATTAAAGATTCTAAAAATGTTAACAAAAATAAGATTGATTTTTATTTTTTACATCATTAACTTACTAACTGTTGATAATAGACCTGTTTTCTTTTTATTTCTTGTTGATATTGATGATGGAAGATTAGTTCCACTTTTACTAGAATCTAAATTGATTGAATGAAAAAAAAAAACGAGATATTTTATGTTGAGAAATAAAATAGAATTTTACCAATTGATGTTGTCAATTTTTTAGTACTCTTCTTTAATTTTGGTGATTTAACTAGAAGTGTTGATAAATTTAAATTAAAAAAAGATTTTAGTTAAATAACGAAATATCAAATATACTTACCAATTGTTGGTTGTATTGTTTGCATTGGAGATTTTGATTTGTTATATTTTTCAATGTCTATTATTTTTTGTTTAGGTGCCAATAAGTTTGCTTTTGTAGGCAAATCATCTGAACGAACACTTGATCCAGATAATTGACGAGTCTAAAATGTAAATCTTAATTTAATCACAAATTTCAATTTCTTATTTTTTTTTTTTTCTACATTAGGTAAAAATTTCAACCACATTTTTCCATCAGATGTTGTTAATCGACCCATTAAATGACTTGTTTCATTTTCTGTATAAGTTTTTTTAATATTTTGTTTAACAAAATGAAATGGTGTTGGAACTTTATTTTC
>CAJNOP010004208.1:0-10972 GCA_905250075.1 Rotaria sp. Silwood1 | reverse complement strand
AAATAATCGATGATTTATGACGATACGTCTGCGTCACTAAAAAATCGGCGATTAATCGAGATGCATTTACAGTATTAAAAAAATTGGTGATTAATCGCGATATATCTGAATTACTCAAAAATTTGACGATCAATCGCGATTAATCGTTAACTTTTCTGCAAATCGCGATAAATCATCAAAATTGAGGCGATTTTGACGACATGGGTTGCTGAACTTGTATCAATGTTTGCTGTTGTAATGTAATCAAGGTTAATTGTTTATCGATTCAATCATGAAAATGAGAATTATCTGATTTGAAAAATAAATTTTTCTTTTCAATTCTTACATCGATATATTTTACTACACATTGATCAATACATACAGATTAGAGTCCTGCGCGGGTTTGATTTTTCGAACCCGCACCCGACCCGAGGCCTTTTAGTCGTACCCGTGCCCGACCCGACCCGACAAGGCTCAACCCGAGCTCGACCCGACCCGAAAAGGTTCAACCCGAGCCCGACCCGACCCGAGGATAGTTGGACCCGAGCCCGACCCGACCCGAGGATAGTTGAATCCGAGCCCGACCCGACCCGAGAGATTTAAATTCGTTTATTTTATAAAGATACATCAGTTTATTGCAATATTAAGCATAAAAAATGATAGAAGCTTTATAGCAATAAAAGACACATAGATAATCATGATTGCAAAAAAAAACCATCACAACTTAGTATGATCACATTTCCATTCAAATACATACATTTCAAACAGTTAAGATCGATAATGATCATAACAATAAGTATCGTACAAATATCAATAATACATCTTCAATTTATACAAAACAACTGAAAAATTTCGTAAAAAAATAAGAGAGTCAAGTGATTCTGGTGATATTTGTTGACGTCGAACTTCAAGAATCCGACCTGTTTTACTGAATATTCTTTCAGATACAGCAGAACCTGCAGGTACTGCTAAGAGAGAACATGCCAATAATGATAACCTAAGGAGAATCAAATTTAAATTAATTTATTGAATTTTTCTTGTGCATTTAAGGAGAATGATATAGTAATCAAGAAACTCACTTTTTGTATATGATAGAGTGTTTTTGCGACCGTTGTAAAAGTGATTCTCCTTTTGGGTATGATATTTTCGCTTTAATATAATCATCTACTTTATCCATCGGCCTCTTATCATCATCGTCTGATGATGAGTCTACAAATGCATTAAAAGACTTGAAAACATCGTGTACAGTGTCTATTTTAATACGTTTTTGATGTGTTGAGAAATTGTTGTTGGTACCTGTCTCTGTTGTTTCTTCATCGACTTGTTGATCTATACCTAGAGCTTTTAAAAGTATTCGTATATTTTTAATAACAGCATTACGTTCTGATTTCATTAGACTCTGAGAATCATTGATCAATAGAATTGAGTTTTATTATTCTATGAGTTTAAGACGAACGAAAATAGAGGGCAGAAGCATACATACTCAAAAAAATCTGACCCGATAAAAACCCGACATTTTTTAATTTCAAACCCACACCCGACCCGACCCGACGGCTGACAGACCCGTACCCGACCCGACCCGATAAGATTGAACCCGAGCCCGCCCGCACCCGACAAGATTGAACCCGAACCCGCCCGCACCCGCGGGTCGGGCTCGGGTGCGGGTCGGGTCGGGTCGGGTTGCAGTACTCTAATACAGATTCACTTGAGAATATTCAAAAGAAAATTTCTAGTTTAATATAATAAACAATATACACCTTTTCTTCGTTCTAAATTTTTACATCGAAGAATGACATTTTTTTAGGCATGCTGTTGTCTTTGTTGATAATAGAAGAAAAGTTTTATTTATTCTTGTTTGTACACAATTTTATTTTTCAACCATTTATAAAAGTCTTCCATCAATTCAATTTAAACCTAATCAATAACTTGTAATTGATTTGAACTAAGTTCATCTGTCATCGAAATACTATTTTTGATTAGTTTTAAATCTGTAAATAAATAACATAGGAGAAACACGGTATTTTATTTTGTTATATATTAAATGAATCTTTGTTTCACTTCATCCTATATGAGACGATTGCAAGCCATTTGTACCATCTGACTTCAACTTTTCGTAAAAATTTCATTTTTCGCTAGAATGATTCTGCGTATTGGGGTAGATAGTACTACTCAAGAAATAAACGAGACTGGCAGTTGTCTCACTACCACTATCAAATATAGCCGACATTTCGTAAAACAAAAACCGTACCTCCTCAAAACAGTCGTTTTTCATGAAAAGCATGAGAATTGAGATCAATATGGAGGAAGATAGTCCCTGGATTTTACACATCTAGTCAGATGAGGTTTTCAAAGAGCTTTCGATTCACACAAGATATATCTAGGCTTGTTTCTGTTTTAGTGGAAAACTATCAGTTTTACTGTCAAAAAACGTGACGGGACAAAAAGCGTGACGGGACATTTGATCAATATTTTGTAATTTTCTCCGACATGACAAGCAATTAAGAGCTCAAATTTGGAGTATCCCTTCTATATTTAGCGGCCTACTTTTGCTGAAAATTATTTCGATTATGGTGCAGTAGAACTTGAGAAACATAAAAAACAAAAACCAAAGCGTGACGGGACATTTAGCGAGGAAGTCCGCTGTTTGAGGTCGGAACTTTTTGACTTTTGGTCCAATAAAAAATACTATTGATTTCGTTCAAATGGCATCTTATTTCTTTTTCTCAAGGCTACCTTTCGGTTATAAATGAGTGGGGCTTCATTGAAGTTTTCATTCGGAAAAAAACCGTTTACAGTGTGACGGGACATTTTTGACCAAATCTTCGACCATGAATACCTCGAGCAGGTACAAATAAAATAACCACTACTGAGCTAAATCAAATAGTACATTTTCTAGCGAATCCTACAACGATACTAATAAGTTAAAATAAATTTTAAAAGTATATTCTTAAACAGAAAATAAAATAAATTTAATTAACCTCCATTGCACATGATCATGTGAAATTTCAATGGACTAGTGACATCTTTTTCATGCCCTCTATTGATATATAATAGCTAGATGGCTGATTTTAGCAGTCAAACTAGCCACACTGGTGAAGAATATTTCCTGATAAAATTATTGAATTTGGTTGAGAATTCTGCAAGATATAAGCTTAGCCATGTTTTTTTTGTAAATGGTACAAATGGCTTGCAATCGTCTCATATGCATTTTTTTCTGCATATAACAATAAAACAGAGGGAGTGGGTGTGACTGTCGGGGTGTAGGCGTGGATGTGGTTGGGTGTTATCTTTTCTTATACGCACATCCATACCCACATCTACATTCACGCTCATCCCCAGCGGCGTTTCTGCAGGTTTTTTGTGTAAAAACACGGTTCCAGAAGAACTCAACGAAGCAAAAAATTTAGCTGTTTTCATATAGAAAATCTTCCATCTTTTCGACTTTTTCAAACATTAAAACTAAATTTGAATTCTCAAAACGTACTTAAAAGGTAGAGGACACTGAAAAGCATATGTAGAACCGAAAAATCAAAACCTAAACAAAAAACTAAAATTTTGGGTCAGGAAAGGAAGGATCCTTTAATTAACCTTTTAAAAATTGTTAGGACAGCGCCCAATCACCTATCATTTTCTGGTTATGCCACTAGTCTAAAATCAGAAAATGCTTGAAATCGTAAAGTGAGACTAACTCGTTGATTTTGATATTGGCACATATTATCACAATAACTAGGTGGACACAGAGATGTTTCACTAGTCAAAATTTGATTACTATTTAACCAAACTCGCAAAGGAAGGCCACGATGACAATGTTGTTCATATCGACGAATAGATAGAGTAATAGATGAGCGTGTATTCCAATCTTGAACATTTAATTATTTACCTGACTGTTTTTGATTTATTAATGGAAAAAATTGCAATCTTTGGTTTCTTTAGATCAATGAGACGACCACAAAGAAAATTTTGAATATCGGTACGAAATAATGCGTATCCATAACCACAGATAGGAGTATTTCTGCTTTTTTTTCGATCATATTACATAATAGTTCAGTATCTCCATGCAAACACTGAATCTTATAAGCACGTAGGTCACGAAATGTTGTACAAGTTTGGTTAATATTATTCTTGCAGTAGAAATTTTCACAGCTACTTTGACGTTTATGTGATTGACATAACTTTGATTTATCAGTAGCACCAGCACAATCGATATTTCCATCATTGACTTTTTCGATCGATAAACACATGAGTTGATATATTTTAGGTGAAACACACGTGTGATGATGAGGTGAAAATTTTACTAATGGTGATGGATCACAATTAACTTCATCAGCTTCATTAAAGCAATTTCAGAATCCGTCACAATGTGCATAAATATTATTACGTTGCCAATATTCATATTCGGTTTCATCGATTTCATTTGCTCTATTAACAATGACAGGTGCCAGTTCAGTAAAACTCTCACAAATAGTTGGAAATGAAATTTGTTTTCTAATGTAATCAAGACTAGAAATTTCAATAACGCTTAAATCATATTCATCAAATCCACAATCACATTTACCGTTTTCGATTAATTTGGAAGAAATACACATATTTTTCGTCGTACATTTGAAAAGTGCTTCAGATTCAGTTATGAAACAAGTTCCATTGATTAAAGAACATTGTTCATTATCTTTATAACCACAATCAATCATACCATTGCAGAGACGATGTGTTGAGATACACTTTGAAGAGTTAATACATTGATACGTTCGTGAACTATTACAAACTGTAGAATCATTGTACAGATAGATTATAGTGATCAACACAGTCGAATATGATAGTGATCGATAGATTTCATCGAGTTCTATCTGACACAAACATTTTCTCAAGTAGTTAGTACAAGTCTCTGAACGAATATTTGGTGGAAATACTTCGTTTGTCATAAAAAAAAACAGTATTGCAAAAGTGATTTTTTGCACTTTTAAGCCGTTCTTCCGGATAGAATTTTTTCGAAATATATGCATTCTACAGCATATTCGGTGCTCTATCTGGCACAATCAATATCTTTTCTGAAATAAGTCTATGGACGAATATTTCACCAAAAAACCTGAGTCTGCTGCTAACTTTATCTAAGTGAAAACGTTCGCAGTCGTTTTTGTTTTGTGTATATCTCCGCCTAAGAAAATAAAAAGACCTTAAATTCTTTTAAAGATGTGCCGTGAAAAGCTTTAAAAAACCTGTGCAAATAAACCACAATTGAAAAACAAAATAGTCTTCAAAACATTTTTATCATGCTCAATAGGATGAAAAGTAGCACACTATCTTGTAGGTTGTTCATTTGAAGTATCAAGTAGGCCGTCAGAACAAGTCAATAAGGATTTGTTCAGACATTTTTTGTAGAGGTTTTCATGATGCATCTTTTAATAAAATTCAGCCTTCTATCATTTATCTAAGCTGAGATATGTGAGAAATAAAAATAAATGTTGCAAACATTTTGGCACACCTGGTATAGATGAGTGTCACATGATAAATAAGAGAAAAAAGAATGAAAAGAAGAAAAAATGACGTATATATAACTGCGTATGTCACCTTGATGAGTACATAATATAAATTGGCGTCACAATTTTTTTTTGCGAAAGTCATGCGTTTATTTTTCTGAATAGTATATATATATATATATATCCCCATAAGTATTACAATAATCATAGAATTTTTAATTCAAGTGGAATATTGAATATTACTAAAATGGGTCGTTTTCATTATTGGTTAATATTTATGATATTATTTCTTATCACAAATAATCTTGTTATTGTCGATGGAGGAACTATAGCCTGCGATTGCAAATGTTCTAATGGTCAATGCATCCCTGAAAGCAACGTTGCGAGATGTAATACGAAGTGTTTACACTGTAATACCAATTGTGATTGTTGCCTTTCTTGCTGCCCTCCTGTTTTGAGACCAAATCAACCACCCTGTTGTGATTGCGGCTTCGATGGCTGAGAAATACGTTTTTCAAATAGAAAATATTATTGCAAATTTTCAACCAAGCCATTTCGAATATCTGTCGCTATTACATTTATTGTTGATTATTACAAAGGAACTAATTAATTTTTTGTATATATTTTCATATTTCAATATAATTCTTATCATGACTGATTTATGCTACTATATTTATTAGTTGTAGATTTAGATTTTTAATAAATAATAATAATCGGAAAGGAAAATTCGTAATCGATGAAAGCATTTCCGAAGACTAGATGATATATAATATGCTCTAAATCAAAGATTTGGAGAAGAATAACATCGCAGTTCTCCTGTAAGCATTAAAGGTGCCTATCAATAAAATGGGGTGTGAGTGTGAGGGTGTGGATGTCGGTGGGTGGAGGTTTGGGTGTGGAGTGTGGGTGTGGAGTGTGGGAGTGGGTGTGTCTGGATGTGAGTGTCGGGTGTGGGTGTGTTTGGATGTGGATGTGAGAGTGGGGTGTGGATGTTCATCTCAGCAGTACCCACACACACCCACACCCACCCACCCACACCCACCCACCCACACCCACATTCACCAACACCCTCACATCCACACCTACATCCTCACACTCACACCCCCACACCCTCACCCTCGCCCCCACATCCGCACCCCCACACCCTCACACCCATATCTACACCCATAGCCACACCCTCTTCTTTAAAAATGCATGAAGAGTCAAGCAGTGCTCTTCTAAAAAAAGGATTCAAATATTGTGTCAACCATCTGCAACTGGCAAAAACCGGTAAATTCCGGTCGGTTGAATGACTTCGACCGGTTCGGACCGGACCGGTTTTGCCAGATCGGTTACAACTTTGGCGTGGATATAGAGAAAAAACAAAAGAGCATGGAAACGCACGGAAAGTCTTTCCATTTTATTGTGCTAATAATTTTTTTTTTGACCCTTTAAGATAAATAATATGTTTCTTTTTCAAATGATCATATTCATATTTGACAAAATCAAAATTTGTGTCTGGCCATATTAAAAATTCCTTTTCCTCTGGAAAATTAGACACGCTTGAGACATCTCTACCACAACGGATCTGGATATAAAGATCGTCACTTATACTTTGATCGAGGTCTATAATGAGCAAAGTATTGCCGTATATTTCAGCCAAATTTCGATTTCTACTTGTCGATGTAAACGATGTGAAGGTGATGTCTTCTTGCTCTTTCATGAATTCTTGTCGTTGTTCATCTGTCAGAAGAAGTCCGCGATAAACAACTAAACAGTCTGATGTTTCATCTTTATGTCTCAGATAGTTACGTAGCAAGTAGCAGAAGGATCCTATCGTTTTTATTTGTTCACGAGTAATTGTTTCGATATCGCGAAGGACACGATTAATTAATTTGTACCAGAAAGACTCTTTCGTGTAGAGATAGACAAGAGTGTCACCAATTTCCGGTTGGATTGATAAGTGAAAAGGATCAGAAACTGCATTCACAGCATGATGTTTGACATTTTGTAATTGTTGTGCTAACCGTTGAGCTTCCTTTTCTTTACCAAGAGCAGTTCCTTCTGTAATTACTCCCTGAATAATATCTTCGATAATGTCAGCGGTTGTTTTTCTTGTAGTCCCAATTTCAAATCTTTTATATACTTCCGAAATATTATTTGCAAACAACCAGTTCTTCCATGAATTAGTGGATTCTAGCTTTTGGTTTAAGGATGTTGTTGCTCTAACGAGTGTTATTGGTAATGAAAATCTTTCTTCTCTCAAATGAACATTGCTGCGATCTCTGTCAAGTTGAACACGTTTTATTGGACGCTGTTTCTGTGTGACATCATCTTTCTTAAATTGAACGTGATGTTTCAAGTTGATAATATAGCCACCATCAATTTCGATGTCGAATTTATTCGCGTTCAAAGCATCTTCGATAATTTCATTTTCCACGTCTGTGTACTTCTGCCATTCTTCAACAGTCCAAGGATCTTGTGCTAAATTCCAGTACCATTGAAAATTACATGCACGAAGTAATACAGGAGCACGAGAGGAGGCAGAAGCAGAAGCCATTTCTTTTTCCGTTCTCTTTCTGAGGTAAAAATAATAAGTTTACATTGTATGGAATGATTTCTTTTCTTTTCTGCCTTCTCTGTTTATATTCCTATATTTCCACGCGAACAAGAAACTTCCATTAGAAATGAGTTGATGCAACGCAGTTCTATAAAAGTGTATGTTTTCATTCTGAGTGTGGATGGGTGTGGGTGGGTGTGGACGTGGATGTGGTTATGAGTGAAGCAAAGATCCACACCCCACACCCCACACCCCACACCCCACACATCCATACCCACACCCATCCACTCCCTGAGCTCGTCCGAAATTCATTCTGTTTGAGTCAACGGTTGTGATTCATTCTGTATCCACGGGTAGGTTTCTCTTGTGCTTGGAAACTTCCAACATGATCAATGACAGGATCGAAAAAAAGTGCACTTGCTTCCTCGCGTCACTTGATTACGATGAAATATAAATTTTATTACGTGAAAATGAGAGCACATGAGAACATGTAAAAAACGCAATGGCTGGCAACATGACTAGCTTTTCGATACGATGGGAAACAGAAGCAGACTACTCTATCTAGGCTGTTACATTATGGTAATTTGCCAATAGAGGAAACAGGCTTCTTTTGCAACTTTATGAACAATTTTTATAACTGGAATTTCGAGAAACTCTTATCGTATTTCTTGTAAAGGTGTGATCTGAGAGATATGCGCAATTGATTGAAAATAAATACTATAACACACAATAAACTGAAAAACTCGGGTTCGTGCTCGGTTTGAGCAAGTTAGACGATTTCTCTACAAACGAGTATCTGGGAGATCAATTCAATCAGAAACAAAACAAATTTTATCTTATCAAAGTAATCAAAATGAAATGATTCTACGGTATAGTTCTCGTCTCTGTCATTTTTTTTCTACAAATGAAGCCTTTCTTATGATATTTTGGTCGGTCAGCTAGCTGGTGAAACTTTCATCTGTAGTATAGGAAAATACTTATTAAGCTCATTCTTTCGGTCTTTGATGTTTTTCTCTTCCTGTCATTCATTTAATCTTTATTCTCTCTGTCTCGGTTGAATTCTTCCTTTTTCTTTGATGTATACAACGAAAAGTGATTCATATTTAGATAAAGAAAGCGTACGCACCAGTAAAGATTAAACTCTGTTGCTCTTTCGATTGCAACGCAAGCAAAATATAATGACGATCAAAAAAAGAAGTGACGTGAATAAGACGATGACTACAGCGTCCATTCGTCAGCAATACTGCATAAATAGTTTGTTTCGTTCTTCAAGATACGTTATTAGCGTGCGCATGAAAAACAGAGAAAGTTGCAACTCGTCACGTGACGATTTGAATTTTTCAGAAAAAAACAGGGCTTTCGTAACGCTAAAAATAGAGATATCCGAGAAAACAGGGATATCGTAACAAAATTTACAGGGCAATCGTAGCTGTTATTTACGGGGAGTTCGTAACAGTTGCAGAGTTTTCGCAACGAGCCAACAGGGATTTCGTAACAAAAATTAAGGATATCGTAACGAAGTCACATATCAAACCACCGGTTACGATCACCCTGTAAAATTCGTTACGATAGCTCTGATTTTTTGTTACGAAAGCCCTGATTCTGTCGTTACGAAAACTCTGTTACGGGCTTTCGTACTGTCAATTCGTTACGAAAGTCAGACAAGAAAAATCGTGACGTGTTGCAACTTTACCGAAAAATAATCCGGTATTACCACTGATATCAATCGATTTTTTTCCTCGCTCGTCTATTTTTGGTGGTCTCCTATGTCAATATTAATATTCGTGTAGCTTTGAAAAATCGAATTGATGTGTTGTAGGAGATACGATCGTAGTGCAAAATCGGCGACGACGCACATAAGCAACATCGCTTCTCATCAAACTAAAGCATCATCATTCATTGTGAGTTTCCTTGCTCAATATCTTTGCTAAATACAATATCTTGTGAATGTTCACGCTAATATTGACGTGAATAAAAGGAATGTGATGTCCTGTTTAAAAAAGGGTGTGGGTATGAGTGTAGTTCTTCCATTAACCACACCCACACCTGATCGCCATGCAGAATGAGACGAATAGGAGAGTGTGAATTCCACAATGGAATTACTCTCAGAACATGAGTAATTAGGCAATGCTGTAGTTTGCCCTATAACTTATTCGTTGTATTACTTGAGTGAAATGAGGAGAACAGGATCCGCAAACCTTTAGGACAGAGTATGAAGACGCTTAAATACAAAATTATTAGTATTCGGATTGTTTTTGTCTGACCAATGGTCCAAATAAACATAGAGTATGCAGGTTTTCTCTGCTCTCTTAAAATATGAAAAGTGTAAGAATTGATCGTGCATTGTTAAAAAATTATGCGGCATCCTACTGACCGTTTTTTTTTGACGATTCGATACTGTCGCTGTCCATACTTAACCAGCTATGCGACGGAAATAATTTCAGTTTCCTTGAAAGACGAAGAGACATTCTTCTTCCGTTAAAGGAGAGTATGGGTGTGTGGGCGTGCTTGTGGGTTAGAGATGTGCATGCGTGTGTGGGTACTGGTGTTTTCGGGGTGTCAGTAGGGGATGTGGATTTGAGTGTGAGGTGTAGATAGGTGTGGGTCTGGATGATGGTGCGTGTGGGCATGTCGGTGCAGGTGAATGTGGATCTGGGTGTGGGTGTGTGGGTTGGGTGTGGATGGATGGGTGTGGGTGCGTGTGGGTGGATGTGGGGTGTGGGTGTGTATGAATAAGACACCCACACCCACACCCTAAATTGAGAAGAAAAATTGCACCAAAATATTTATTGAGAAAAAAACAACAAAAAATCAATTCAGTTATCCACGTATCCCATTATACTTCAATCGTGCCACCATTGGGGCTACAGTGCGAAAGCCATGAAAGAAAATAGTGTCACATGGTTACTATGTATAAAATACAGAGAAGAGATGACATATGAAGATGAGTGGTATTGTGAAGTATTTTCTTCATATATGA
>CAJNOP010004207.1:0-10974 GCA_905250075.1 Rotaria sp. Silwood1 | reverse complement strand
ACATTTGCCGTCGCACATCTTAAACGCAAGAAAAAGACAATGAAACACATTATTTACCTCATTTCTAACAATGAGAGTCCTCGAGAGTGTTTGGATATTTTTATTCTCTCATTTCATCTTCAGCAGTGCTCACATTGATTTCACGTCTGAGAATGACGCACAGCATCAACAACATAAGGTCGGTGATCCGATTGTAATCGAAGTAACATGGTCGCAAAACGATTTTCTTTTACATACAATACCAAGTCTACAGATCGTCACTAATCCACTCGTATCTACACAGTCATCACCTATTCGTAAACAAATATTTGACAATTTGGCTCAGCTCAATGCTGAATACGTTCGATATGCTGCTTGGTTTCCCTATCCAAAATTAGCTGTCGCTGAACTTAATCCTCCATCAGGCTTACTGCAATGTGGCAATGTCGGTGAAAGCTATTCGGTTAAATTATCATGTGAACAGGGTGGTGGTGTAATAAGCAGTGTAGACTTTGCTTCATACGGAACAGCAAGTGGTGCATGTGGTCAAATGAAACAGGGCACATGTCATGCAGCTACAAGTTTAGAAGTTGTTCAGAAAGCGTGTATCGGTCAGAAAGAATGTAGTGTAACAGCCTCGCCTACTGCCTTTGGAGATCCATGTAAGTTTCACCAGTTGTTTTCCAAAATTCTGCAAGGAAATATTTTCCGTTTTCTTTTTGAGTTGTTTATTACTAATCGTAATCTTTCATTCATAGGCTTTGGAACACATAAGCGACTACTCGTTCAAATTCAATGCAACCCACCACAAAATAATACCTACTGGAATTTTACATATCTTGATCCGAGTTTCAAAGATTTTCTTGCTGCTACCAATGGACATTCACGTATTATCATGTTTTCAACACAACCCGTGTGGTTATTTAAACTCGACACACCACACATCTATCCGGACAATGCCTCCGAAGTTGACTGGGGCTATCCACAAGGAACAGAGTTGGTCGATGATACGATGCAAGCTTTAGGCGATTATTATGGCCGTCTCACTGCCTGGTACACTCGAGGTGGTTTCTTCGATGAATATGGTAGAAAACATGTATCGAACTATGCATACGATTGGGATTACACAGAAATATTCAACGAAATCGAAGCCGAACACCGAATGTCTGTCGAATACTATACTCGAGCTTACGATGCTGTCATTCAAGGCATTCGAAGACATACAAACAATACTGAGATGAAATATGTTGGATTGGCACATGCTGGTAGGTTTTAAAATTAACTATGTAGAAATGTATACTTCAAAAAAAGCAAACATATAATGTTTTGTCATTGAATACATAGGTCATAATGAATTTGATCGATATCGCTATTTTCTCAATCATTCAAATCATGCACCTGGCATTCCACTCGATATGATCTCTTATCATTTTTATGCATCAAGCACATCAAGAATAGATCCACTCAGTTATGAAGCATTCTTTCCACAGCTTGACACTTTCACAACTGAAATCACACAAATTGAAGACATTCGCAAAGCTCTATCACCCGAAACAAGAACAACTATCGATGAATTGGGAATTATTCTTCCTGATGATAATAATCCAGATGCACCTCAGTTTCCACTTATTTTTTGGAATGCCGGTGCAGCTTACTATGCTTATGCATGGGCAAAAATAGCACGACAAGGTATCGATGTCGTGGGACATAGTCAACTTGTTGGTACATGTTTCTCTTCCTTGGATGTTGACAGTGCGTTGACAATTGTATTTTGATGTCTTTATAGGCTATCCAAATTTACCAAATCTACAACTCGAACCGCAATTTCCAAGTGTTGCTATGCTCAATTGGACTACCGGTGAGGGAACAGCCAAATATTGGACTTCGAAGTTACTTATTGAGACCGCCGATATTGACAATGATCAAGCTGTAATAACGCGTACTACCGATGTAGGCGAAAAAAATGTGTTTAGTCAAGCATTTGTGCGCAAAAATCGCCAACGATGGGTACTGATTGTCAATAAACGATTCGCTAATGTTGATGTGCTCTTACGTGGCTCTATCGGTGGCACGATGCAGATTGTAAACGAAGCATCTGGCTTTGGTCCTCCTATAGAGACAAAATTGACGGAAGACCGAATTACACTGAGTCCATTTGCTGTAGCTGTTGTTCACATGCCGAATGGAGAACTTGGAATTTAAGTGAAGTTATTTGTAAACTATAGAATTGACATTCATATTATTGATTGTGATAATAAAATAGATGCTAATCATCTTACAACAATTTATAATCAGCAGATAAGATATAGAGTAACACATTCTTCATCACACATCATGTAAACATATCCATAAAATGAAATTCTTGCGTCTATCAGCCAAGAGTCAGCAAAAAATCTCGAACAATCAAAAGAAAAAATTCAATATGTTTAAAACTCTACCAGATCTAATGTCATAGGAGCATTTGTTCATTCTTTCGAAGATCATATCAAAAAATTAGGACGATCACAATGGTATTGACACTAGTTTTCATCGAAAAATGTTCCCTTGGTTGAAAGACTAAGGTCTGAAAACTTAAATTAAATCCAGAATATCTGTCCGAAACACGTTTTTTTAAACAACTATCTCTCTCATATTATGGTTTAGCCCTAACTCTTAAAGGTTCTTTTCAATTGAATAGCTATTGTCCATTTCAATGTAAAGTGGACCTGAGTACTTTTTGAATAACTTTACAACAACAACTATTCGTCTTAAATACAACCTATGCTTTAAAAATGTGTTTAATCTGTCGGAAAAACAAAATGCTTTCCTAACTATACTATTATGCACAGATAGCCCAACTTCCAGTGTGTTGCAAAAGGTATATAAAATCGATATCAATTGAAGGAAATTGGTGTGAGTTTATTTAACGAAAACGTGCCAAACATATTTAGCTGATCTAGAATCATATTGTTTTATATCAATTTATAAGTAATACCTTTATTTTAATAAAAATTTCTATGTTAAAACTCAAAAATAACACAGAACCAAGCATTTTGACATAAGTAAATAGTCTCTCTCTTAATAAAGAATTGATAAGTGCATTTTGATTAAAATATCAAAAAATGATGCGTACTGAACAACATTGTTATCATAGACTTTTCGAGATTGTTGCCAGTATTTTAGGGCCAATATTTTTTTCATCAAAACAGAAAAAAAAGGCAAAAAACCAGCATCTGAAATAGATCAAAGAATGATCGTCTACACATATTTACATAATGACAAATATAAAATATAGAGTTTGGTAGAGCAGATCGTACTCTATCAATTTTTTTGATGAAAAAATTCATAAACAAAAAATGAATCAAAATCCAATAGGTTTTGACATAACTGCAAAACATTTGGATTGACGAAGTATTAGAAGACTTTACTCAAAAGTTGTAAAGATTCAAGTTTTTGGCTAACTTTTTATGTTCTTGGAAATTAGCTAACTCATTTCAAAAACTAACACTTTTTAGCAACTTGTTTTGATGGTGATCTCGTGGACTTTATTCTATAAAATTCTTTTCTTCTATGTCTATGATAAAGTGCTAGTATGAATTTTGCTTTATTCATATTGAATATCTAGATTTTCATTTGTAATCGAACTCGAACTTCAATGTTGATTTTCAAATATTTTTGTTTCTTTTTCTAACGAAAATAAATGTTTTAATAAGATGTACTTATTTTATAAAATATTTCCGTCACATCAAGTAATTCGATTGTTAAATACAAAAGATCTAATCTACATGGGGTACTACAAAAGTTTCTCCGGCCGGCTCTCTTAAAAGACTTGGCCAAGAACTAACTATATCGCTATAATGCCTAGACATATTTAGAGTTATGTGCAAAATTTCAGACTTCTAAGTCTTGTGCTTTGTTGTAGTCCTTTATTTCTTTTTTTGCCAGTGATGTAGATTACACAGTTGCGATTTGTTTATCAGTTTTCCGTCTTTTAATAGTTATATTAGAAAAACACACTAGATCAGAAAATGCAGCACAGAATACGCTACTTTTTTTCTTGTTTCATCTTTTTACCATCTAATATCTTTTTGTAAATAAAAACAAAATATGTGGCAAGACGCAGCATGAGAAGCTGTACCATCTGTATAGCCGATAAAAACATCAAACAAGAAAAAAAGAAATTTTTCGTTCGTGTTATTTTTTTGCAATGTCGAAATTTGATCACTCGAAACTTTGTCCATTTTCAAAGCAAAATATGCAACTGTCAAAAAAGTGGTCTTTTGTAAATTGTAGAGCTTTACATGCTGCATCTTGTGGTGTATTTTGTTTTTCTAATACAACTTATTAAAGGATTGAAAACTGGTACACAAAACATGGCCGTTCAACCTATTATGTGTTATATTGAAATTCAAGTGTACCTAGTGCAAAAGAAATAAAGGACTACAACAAAGCACAAGACTTAGAAGTCTGAAATTTTGCACATAACCCTAACTATGTCTAGGCATTATAGCGGTATAGTTAGTTCTTGACCAAGTCTTTTAAGAGAGCCGACCGAAGAAACTTTTGTAGTGCCCCATGTAATTTGTTGTCGAAAATTTTTGTATCTCTTAGCCACTATTTTCGAAGTCAAATCAAAAGATATATCAGCAATAGAATTTGATCTCCCATTGTTTTATATGACAGAATTTTGATCTTCAAAAACTTCTCTATGAATAGTTCTTTTCACGATGTAATACAATCAAAAAGTCAAGAAAAGTACAGTCACTTTCTGTCATAGCGAAGTTTTTCGAGTTTTCTGTTGGATCGAAAATCACAGATGAGCAATATGAATGCTGAACTAGTAATTCTATTCTAAAAAAAAATATAGTTCGTTTAAACATGTTTACCACTGAGTTTTTCACTTTAAAATCATTTTAACAATACTCTTCCGTTTTGCTTCGGCTATGAAGAGAAAAGTCAAAAATACAATAATCTTATTATTATTATGTTTTCAGTGAGTAATGTACATCGTGACTGTCTGGTTGTTGCTCGGTGGTAGTTTGTACTATGTATCTGCCACTGATCAGTAACAAGTGTTTAGTTTCACTGTTCTGTAGTATTTATACGTCGTCGAATGCATCTAAATCACACAACATGAAATAGTGACCATCAGTCTGATTATTAGTATAAGAGGCAATTGATGTTTAGAATTTGTATCTTTGACTAGTAAACAATAGACGAATAAGTCTGATATTTATCGTTAGTAATTAGGAAATTCAGAAGAAGAAAACTTTTTATGACCATCGAGTCAAAGTAAAAATAAGTAGAAGTATAAGCATCTTACAGCAAATATCTCACGTCGCAAGTTTACATGTATTTTAATGACGTATTGTCACCGTATCTTCCTAGCAATATCTCACTGTTACTGGAAAATCCATAAGAGAAATATTGTCTGATGCTAAGATTTGATGAGGACGAAAAGCAAGTTATCTATGATTTGTTACAGAGTCACCATCATAAACTGATTTGCTGAACAGAAATAGGCTTGCAACACATCTCATATTGAATATCTTCAATAATCAAAGTATCGACAATTAATGTTCTATTTGATGTGTTCAATGAACATTATAACACAATCTTAACTTTTAATAATACCGTTTTATTTTAATACATATTTAAGAAGATCGACTGTAGTATGGTTTATTTCGCGACTTATGATAAAAAAAAAAGTATGAGGACATTATTAACGTTCAAAAACGAAATGGTAAGGAAAAATTACCATTAATATTACTAAATATTAATATGTGTTATTGATTACACATACATGATTCCGTCTTCCTTAGTTTATATGATAGCCGTAATCTTCCCCATTTCTTTTTTTAATAGTACAAGTATGTATGAGTAATAAGTATGATCAACCAAGATAATCAACTAAGTCTGTTCTCGTGTAATTTATGATTATAAAATGAGTTAGAATATAACTGTTTTAATATTCGGTTGGCACATAAGTTCTGCTGCACGTTTTTTTTTGCTTTTTTAAGCAAATGTAAGGTTTAATATTTCGTGACTGAAAAACAATAGAGGTCTGAAATTTTTAGTATAGATAGAACTCATGAAGATCTACCTATAGTAAAAATTTCAGACCTCTATCGTTTTCCAGTCACGAAATATTAAACTTTACATTTACTTAAAAAAAGCAAAAAAAAACGTGCAGCAGAACTTATGTGCCAATCTAATAAAAACCTCAATAATTAACAATTTTATATTTTATCTATTTTTCTTCGCTGGATATGGAAACTGAGTTTACCATTCATCGACATTTTAAAGAAGTTTTTTCTTTCTGCCTTTTCTTTCCGTCCGGTACACGAAGAAAGAAAAATAAAGTTATTGTTTTATCACTCTATCGTCTACCGATTATTCATTTCTTCTTTTCATTTTGAATTCATTTGCATTCACAGAGTGAAGTACTCATGGCACTTCTAACTATATCACATTTGTGAACTTCAGTAATTTAGAATTTAATCTAAATAAAGTTAAATTTATTACTGAAAATATGAAAAAGCATTTGTCTGTCATATAGTAGAACAAGCAGCCGTGACCGGTTTCGTCCTTGCTTAAGGGACTCATCAGATGGCTGCTTGTTCATTTTGAATAGCCATACTTAACACTGCGTCTCCTCTGTCTTTGATAGGGGTAGATTGCAGTTTCGTTGTTATCTTTGGATAACGATGAATTTGAACATGCTGTCTGATGAGTCTCTTAAGCAAGGACAAAACCTGTCACGGCTGCTTGTTTATATAATGTTAATTAAGAGATGTTATATGGATTTAATGTATTGATGAAGAAAAAAGCAAGAGGAAGTTTTGAAATTTTCATTAGTGGAAAATACAATGATAATCATTGAACATCAATCAATGGTTGTTGGTGATTATAGACAGATAGTTGGCAAACAAAGTTTACATTTAGATGTACTTCATCACGTGTGTTTATGTGTGCCTAGGTATCCTAAAGGTATCAAGGGATAGAAAAATTTTAAAATTAACTATTTCTCAGAAAAAAAATGAAAAAATCATATAGAAAAAGAAAGACTCTGATCATTCCACCTAAGAACGATAATTACACTTAGTGTTGATATTTCTAACTGTGACAATTTTTATTCGATGCTTTAAGACTTACCAATTAATTCGATAAAATGTCAATCAATAATATAAAAGAACAGCGAACTAAGAAGTAATGTTCGAATAGATTTTAGATACTTTTGATAGCATCGCCATGTATAAAGAATGATTATCAATCTTCCATACTATTGGGACAAACTACATCATATACGAATGATATCTTCAAAGATCTTACTGTTTGTATGGATGCACCGCAACCCATCTCGTGCAATACATCGTTGGAATTATGGTTATGGAATGGTATTCTACTGCTGCTAATGTTCTCCTATCTCACCCTATAATTTGTTGCTTCTTTTCTTCCTATTTTTGACATTTGTTATTTAGTTTATTGCTAGAAATTTCAAGGAGTTCTTATTAGGATTGTGTTTTATTTCAAAAGTGTTGCTGATGAGAGAACAATGGAGGACGATTGGCGAAATCTTTATATATCTATCAGTTAAGCAGCAACGAAGAACAATAGCACAAAAAAAAGACGAAAATGAAAATGTTGTCGTTACCTCGAAGATACGAAGAGAGAAGACAACGAAAAATCAAAAATGTAATCCAAAAGAAGAGCGAGGGAGAGAATGAAGGTGCGTATCATAAAAGAAATAAAAATATTTTAAAGCAAGTAGTCATGTCACTTGTCCACAGAATTATATGTCAATTAAAACAAATGCATCCACATGAATATGTCTCAACAGGGACGAAAGACCTGTAAAGAAAGATCATAAAATTAGAATAGAAATCGAACCTATATCTTCCGATAACTGGTCGACTATTTTACTAGTTAAAGTATCTGATTTTCTCTCTCGTCTTCAAATGGTGAGCCATCGAGTCGTTACTTATTCTTTACTTGTTGTGACATAATATATTTCCTACAACAGTGCGATACAATGGTTGTCGAATAAGCATACAAATGAAAGTATAGTGAATAAATTCATTTTTGTAATGTGTGTAATGTAAGCTGTATTATCTTGCCTTGTCTTGGTTAACTTAAACTTCGATTTATAAAGTTCTAGTTTCTACTTTGTTCAGTTAGGCAACATGGATGTTTGTAATCCTTACATTTTCATGGTAACAATAATTAGCTTGACTATTTAGTAATAGAAGTAAAGCATCGGTCGACAACTAAATCTACTATTAGAATTTCCTTGATATTTTGTCACAATCAACAAATAAAATAGAAAAAAATTCTATGTTAAGCATATTGTAAAAAGACATCCAATGATTGACAAAGAAAAATATAAAATCAATTGAATTTAACTATTTTTTCTCTCAATAAAAATCAAATTAGTTTTATAAGTTTAGTTTTATTTAATAATAATGTAAATGAGTTTTATGAAATATACTCGATTTGCTTTCTTTTTTCACTTCGTTTGTTTTTTTTGCATATCAATCATTACACTTAGAGAACAAAGCAAATATTTAGGTGTAATACAAGCATATCAACTGACTTAGACTTTGTATCCAAAAACAACATAGAGAATGGTTGGATGTTCCGTCAAGAAATATATTTATTTGTGGAAAAAGAAAGTGGAAGCTTTGACGAATGCTCTAAGATATTTGCTTCATAAACCACTGACGAGCTTTCTCCGAAATGGCTCGACGAGCTGCTTGTATATCGATATTTGATTCTTGGATTGTGTCGTTTTCTTCTTTCATAATGTCAGCGAAGAGCCACTGAAGGAAAGTCGAAATATTTTTCAGTTTGACCTCCACTTGTTGTTCACGCAGATAGTCTAACCCTTGAGCCATGCGATTTTCTGTACAGGTATAGTCGACAAACTCATTCAAACTCGTCAATTTTTCTATGTCTACTGCTGCTAATGTTTGTGCTTTGGATACCGAATGTTTGAATCCCTTGACTTTGAAAGCCAACCGACCTCGTGATTGAGCCCATTCGGTCCAGACAACGCCTTCACCTATACCCTGCTTATTGAAATAAGCACCAACAGGACATTGTTGTTCGACGGCTTCTGTTATTTCAGCAAGACGATTCTGTGACAAGTCCGGTTGATTGAAATCAATCTCGATGTCGTAGGTCGGAAAATCGAAGATGTTGTAAATGGAACGTTCCGACCAACGAATATCGGACCACTGGTTGGATTCGAGCCAAAATTTAATGTTGTTTGAGTCCGTTTCTTGCTCCGACTCGACGTCCTGATCCACCAATTCGTTCCCCTCGATGGCTGCCGTGGTATCTACAATTCTGACCTTGAAAATGACGAACATCTTTGGCAGACCATAAATAGCTACATTATTTTGAATATTGCCACCGCACCATTCACCATAGATAACAATACTACAACCTCGTTCATAATATTCACGAATCGTCGGATGATCGAGCAGAATTCGATCGAAGAAAAACTCTTTTGCTAACGGATCCATTGTTTGAGCAAAGCCCAGATTGTCTTTCAGTGGCGTGATAATTTTACTTCGAGATTGTAACCAGTAGCCTCTATCTTTTTGATAGCTGATTGCCGCATTGGTACCATGTAGTTTCACAGTACCGACAAATTTGAGCACAGGATATCCTGCACTAGGATCGGATGGGCGTTGCCAGGTGACCGTTTTGATAACTGAACGAAACCGTTTGGTTTCGGGATAAGAAATCATCGTTTAATGAAAGAATATCCCGATTCCATTCTTAAATACATCTCTCTCGTATGACGTTCTGCTACTTCCTCGAATGATGTAATGGCATACCATTTTGTAACATTTCTGATCGATTCAGTTATGATTCATCGACACTATGTTCGTCACTGCTACCTTTGAATATGACTATGCTTCTATTCAATGATATGCTTATTTTTCTCCTTCGTCAACATAGTATGAGACCAATGATACATGACAGTTCTTTCACCATTCGAACGCAATTTTTCTTTTTCTTTCATCGACGTGCACATGTATATGCGCTGGCTCATGAAACCAGTTTCGTGTAGAAAAACGGTATTGCATAAGTGAAGAGCACAGATCCGTTTCACATGATAAAATCGAAAGAGATGAAGTGAGTATTGAATAGGTGGTTGAAAGAAGCCATGACGCGTCCCGATCTTGCTTATCGCGTTTCAAATACATATCGACCGCGATTTAGACGCATTCCAACCGAAAAATATTTACATGGAATAGAATATAAAGTCATTCGAATGAATCAATTTTATTTATTAGAATCATGAACGATTGCCTCTAATCGAAATATTGAAGCTTACATCATTAAAATTTCTTCAATTGGAATATCACTGAGATGTGTTATATCAGCAGATAGTTGAAGATGAATTTGATGGAGATTAGCATTGATTTCAAACGACACTCATTGTAAATCCTGATCGTTATTTTCTGTTCTTCAACGAAAAAAAAAGCACTTCACTATTTATTGTAATTGAAACAAATGAACTCATTGAAATCCATTTTTCTTGACTTTGTTTTAAAAAAATTATTCATCAATGGATATCAATTGACCTCAGTGAAATTGAATTTTCTCAGAATATTGATTGTTTCTTAATTCTTCGTAAATATCAGAAATAGAAAATCAAAAGAAAAACAAATATAATAAATGAATATTTTGTATTCGCAATGCCTTATTAATAATCTCAAGAGAAATGTTTCTCTGGTATACCATCAAATGGCGTCAGAACAATGTTAAGATTTTCGAAATTTATTCAGTTACTTGAATTCGCGATCATTTTGATAATAAATCTATCAAGAAATATATCAATGAATGAGTTTTTGTGTACTCAAAAAGTGAGTACACTCTAGAATCGGTCAGTGTGTCCGGCCGTCCGTATACACGATAACTTTTGAAAGGAGAGTCCGATCGCGATGAAATTTTTTACACAGTTTAGTCTTAACAATATCTCGGTCGAGTTCGAAGATGAGA
>CAJNOP010004206.1:0-10974 GCA_905250075.1 Rotaria sp. Silwood1 | reverse complement strand
ACATTTGCCGTCGCACATCTTAAACGCAAGAAAAAGACAATGAAACATATTATTTACCTCATTTCTAACAATGAGAGTCCTCGAGAGTGTTTGGATATTTTTATTCTCTCATTTCATCTTCAGCAGTGCTCACATTGATTTCACGTCTGAGAATGACGCACAGCATCAACAACACAAGGTCGGTGATCCGATTGTAATCGAAGTAACATGGTCGCAAAACGATTTTCTTTTACATACAATACCAAGTCTACAGATCGTCACTAATCCACTCGTATCTACACAGTCATCACCTATTCGTAAACAAATATTTGACAATTTGGCTCAGCTCAATGCTGAATACGTTCGATATGCTGCTTGGTTTCCCTATCCAAAACTAGCTATCGCTGAACTTGATCCTCCCTCAGGCTTACTGCAATGTGGCAATGTTGGTGAAAGCTATTCGGTTAAATTATCATGTGAACAGGGTGGTGGTGTAATAAGCAGTGTAGACTTTGCTTCATACGGAACAGCAAGTGGTGCATGTGGTCAAATGAAACAGGGCACATGTCATGCAGCTACAAGTTTAGAAGTTGTTCAGAAAGCGTGTATCGGTCAGAAAGAATGTAGTGTAACAGCCTCGCCTACTGCCTTTGGAGATCCATGTAAGTTTCATCAGTTGTTTTCCAAAATTCTGCAAGGAAATATTTTCCGTTTTCTTTGTGAGTTGTTTATTACTAATCGTAATCTTTCATTCATAGGCTTTGGAACACATAAGCGACTACTCGTTCAAATTCAATGCAACCCACCACAAAATAATACCTACTGGAATTTTACATATCTTGATCCGAGTTTCAAAGATTTTCTTGCTGCTACCAATGGACATTCACGTATTATCATGTTTTCAACACAACCCGTGTGGTTATTTAAACTCGACACACCACACATCTATCCGGACAATGCCTCCGAAGTTGACTGGGGCTATCCACAAGGAACAGAATTGGTCGATGATACGATGCAAGCTTTAGGCGATTATTATGGCCGTCTCACTGCCTGGTACACTCGAGGTGGTTTCTTCGATGAATATGGTAGAAAACATGTATCGAACTATGCATACGATTGGGATTACACAGAAATATTCAACGAAATCGAAGCCGAACACCGAATGTCTGTCGAATATTATACTCGAGCTTACGATGCTGTCATTCAAGGCATTCGAAGACATACAAACAATACTGAAATGAAATATGTTGGATTGGCACATGCTGGTAGGTTTTAAAATTAACTATGTAGAAATGTATACTTCAAAAAAAGCAAACATATAATGTTTTGTCATTGAATACATAGGTCATAATGAATTTGATCGATATCGCTATTTTCTCAATCATTCAAATCATGCACCTGGCATTCCACTGGATATGATCTCTTATCATTTTTATGCATCAAGCACATCAAGAATAGATCCACTCAGTTATGAAGCATTCTTTCCACAGCTTGACACTTTCACAACTGAAATCACACAAATTGAAGACATTCGCAAAGCTCTATCACCCGAAACAAGAACAACTATCGATGAATTGGGAATTATTCTTCCTGATGATAATAATCCAGATGCACCTCAGTTTCCACTTATTTTTTGGAATGCCGGTGCAGCTTACTATGCTTATGCATGGGCAAAAATAGCACGACAAGGTATCGATGTCGTGGGACATAGTCAACTTGTTGGTACGTGTTTCTCTTCCTTAGATGTTGACAGTGCGTTGACAATTGTATTTTGATGTCTTTATAGGCTATCCAAATTTACCAAATCTACAACTCGAACCGCAATTTCCAAGTGTTGCTATGCTCAATTGGACTACCGGGGAGGGAACAGCCAAATATTGGACTTCGAAGTTACTTATTGACACCGCCGATATTGACAATGATCAAGCTGTAATAACGCGTACTACCGATGTAGGCGAAAAAAATGTGTTTAGTCAAGCATTTGTGCGCAAAAATCGCCAACGATGGGTATTGATTGTCAATAAACGATTCGCTAATGTTGATGTGCTCTTACGTGGCTCTACCGGTGGCACGGTGCAGATTGTAAACGAAGCATCTGGATTTGGTCCTCCTATAGAGACAAAATTGACGGAAGACCGAATTACACTGAGTCCATTTGCTGTAGCTGTTGTTCACATGCCGAATGGAGAACTTGGAATTTAAGTGAAGCTATTTTTAAACTATAGAATTGACATTCATATTATTGATTGTGATAATAAAATAGATGCTAATCATCTTACAACAATTTATAATCAGCAGATAAGATATAGAGTAACACATTCTTCATCACACATCATGTAAGTATATCCATAAAATGAAATTCTTGCGTCTATCAGTCAAAAGTCAGCAAAAAATCTCGAACAATCAAAAGAAAAAATTCAATATGTTTAAAACTCTACTAGATCTAATGTCATAGGAGCATTTGTTCATTCTTTCGAAGATCATATCAAAAAATTAGGACGATCACAATGATATTGACACTAGTTTTCATCGAAAAATGTTCCCTTGGTTGAAAGACTAAGGTCTGAAAACTTAAATTAAATCCAGAATATCTGTCCGAAACACGTTTTTTTAAACAACTATCTCTCTCATATTATGGTTTAGCCCTAACTCTTAAAGGTTCTTTTCAATTGAATAGCTATTGTCCATTTCAATGTAAAGTGGACCTGAGTACTTTTTGAATAACTTTACAACAACAACTATTCGTCTTAAATACAACCTATGCTTTAAAAATGTGTTTAATCTGTCGGAAAAACAAAATGCTTTCCTAACTATACTATTATGCACAGATAGCCCAACTTCCAGTGTGTTGCAAAAGGTATATAAAATCGATATCAATTGAAGGAAATTGGTGTGAGTTTATTTAACGAAAACGTGCCAAACATATTTAGCTGATCTAGAATCATATTGTTTTATATCAATTTATAAGTAATACCTTTATTTTAATAAAAATTTCTATGTTAAAACTCAAAAATAACACAGAACCAAGCATTTTGACATAAGTAAATAGTCTCTCTCTTAATAAAGAATTGATAAGTGCATTTTGATTAAAATATCAAAAAATGATGCGTACTGAACAACATTGTTATCATAGACTTTTCGAGATTGTTGCCAGTATTTTAGGGCCAATATTTTTTTCATCAAAACAGAAAAAAAGGCAAAAAACCAGCATCTGAAATAGATCAAAGAATGATCGTCTACACATATTTACATAATGACAAATATAAAATATAGAGTTTGGTAGAGCAGATCGTACTCTATCAGTTTTTTTGATGAAAAAATTCATAAACAAAAAATGAACCAAAATCCAATAGGTTTTGACATAACTGCAAAACATTTGGATTGACGAATTATTAGAAGACTTTACTCAAAAGTTGTAAAGATTCAAGTTTTTGGCTAACTTTTTATGTTCTTGGAAATTAGCTAACTCATTTCAAAAACTAACACTTTTCAGCAACTTGTTTTGATGGTGATCTCGTGGACTTTATTCTATAAAATTCTTTTCTTCTGTGTCCATGATAAAGTGCTAATATGAATTTTGCTTTATTCATATTAAATATCTAGATTTTCATTTGTAATCGAACTCGAACTTCAATGTTGATTTTCAAATATTTTTGTTTCTTTTTCTAACGAAAATAAATGTTTTAATAAGATGTACTTATTTTATAAAATATTTCCGTCACATCAAGTAATTCGATTGTTAAATACAAAAGATCTAATCTACATGGGGTACTACAAAAGTTTCTCTGGCCGGCTCTCTTAAAAGACTTGGCCAAGAACTAACTATATCGCTATAATGCCTAGACACATTTAGAGTTATGTGCAAAATTTCAGACTTCTAAGTCTTGTGCTTTATTGTAGTCCTTTATTTCTTTTTTTTTGCCAGTGATGTAGATTACACAGTTGCGATTTGTTTATCAGTTTTCCGTCTTTTCATAGTTATATTAGAAAAACACACTAGATCAGAAGATGCAGCACAGAATACGCTACTTTTTTTCTTGTTTCATCTTTTTACCATCTAATATCTTTTTGTAAATAAAAACAAAATATGTGGCAAGACGCAGCATGAGAAGCTGTACAATCTGTATAGCCGATAAAAACATCAAACAAGAAAAAAAGAAATTTCTCGTTCGTGTTATTTTTTTGCAATGTCGCAATTTGATCACTCGAAACTTTGTCCATTTTCAAAGCAAAATATGCAACTGTCAAAAAAGTGGTCTTGTGTAAATTGTAGAGCTTTACATGCTGCATCTTGTGGTGTATTTTGTTTTTCTAATACAACTTATTAAAGTATTGAAAACTGGTACACAAAACATGGCCGTTCAACCTATTATGTGTTATATTGAAATTCAAGTGTACCTAGTGCAAAAGAAATAAAGGACTACAACAAAGCACAAGACTTAGAAGTCTGAAATTTTGCACATAACCCTAACTATGTCTAGGCATTATAGCGGTATAGTTAGTTCTTGACCAAGTCTTTTAAAAGAGCCGACCGAAGAAACTTTTGTAGTGCCCCATGTAATTTGTTGTCGAAAATTTTTGTATCTCTTAGTCACTATTTTCGAAGTCAAATCAAAAGATATATCAGCAATAGAATTTGATCTCCCGTTGTTTTATATGACAGAATTTTGATCTTCAAAAATTTCTTTATGAATAGTTCTTTTCACGATGTAATACAATCAAAAAGTCAAGAAAAGTACAGTCACTTTCTGTAATAGCGAAGTTTTTCGAGTTTTCTGTTGGATCGAAAATCACAGATGAGCAATATGAATGCTGAACTAGTAATTCTATTCTAAAAAAAATATAGTTCGTTTAAACATGTTTACCACTGAGTTTTTCACTTTAAAATCGTTTTAACAATACTCTTCCGTTTTGCTTCGGCTATGAAGAGAAAAGTCAAAAATACAATAATCTTATTATTATTATGTTTTCAGTGAGTAATGTACATCGTGACTGTCTGGTTGTTGCTCGGTGGTAGTTTGCACTATGCATCTGCCACTGATCAGTAACAAGTGTTTAGTTTCACTGTTGTGTAGTATTTATACGTCGTCGAATGCATCTAAATCACACAACATGAAATAGTGACCATCAGTCTGATTATTAGTATAAGAGGCAATTGATGTTTAGAACTTGTATCTTTGACTAGTAAACAATAGACGAATAAGTCTGATATTTATCGTTAGTAATTAGGAAATTCAGAAGAAGAAAACTTTTTATGACCATCGAGTCAAAATAAAAATAAGTAGAAGTATAAGCATCTTACAGCAAATATCTCACGTCGCAAGTTTACATGTATTTTAATGACGTATTGTCACCGTATCTTCCTAGCAATATCTCACTGTTACTGGAAAATCCATAAGAGAAATATTGTCTGATGCTAAGATTTGATGAGGACGAAAAGCAAGTTATCTATGATTTGTTACAGAGTCACCATCATAAACTGATTTGCTGAACAGAAATAGGCTTGCAACACATCTCATATTGAATATCTTCAATAATCAAAGTATCGACAATTAATGTTCTATTTGATGTGTTCAATGAACATTATAACACAATCTTAACTTTTAATAATACCGTTTTATTTTACTACCTATTTAAGAAGATCGACTGTAGTATGGTTTATTTCGCGACTTATGATAAAAAAAAAAGTATGAGGACATTATTAACGTTCAAAAACGAAATGGTAAGGAAAAATTACCATTAATATTACTAAATATTAATATGTGTTATTGATTACACATACATGATTCCGTCTTCCTTAGTTTATATGATAGCCGTAATCTTCCCCATTTCTTTTTTTAATAGTACAAGTATGTATGAGTAATAAGTATGATCAACCAAGATAATCAACTAAGTCTGTTCTCGTGTAATTTATGATTATAAAATGAGTTAGAATATAACTGTTTTAATATTCGGTTGGCACATAAGTTCTGCTGCACGTTTTTTTTTTGCTTTTTTAAGCAAATGTAAGGTTTAATATTTCGTGACTGGAAAACGATAGAGGTCTGAAATTTTTAGTATAGATAGAACTCATGAAGATCTACCTATAGTAAAAATTTCAGACCTCTATCGTTTTCCAGTCACGAAATATTAAACTTTACATTTACTTAAAAAAAGCAAAAAAAAACGTGCAGCAGAACTTATGTGCCAATCTAATAAAAACCTCAATAATTAACAATTTTATATTTTATCTATTTTTCTTCGCTGGATATGGAAACTCAGTTTACCATTCATCGACATTTTAAAGAAGTTTTTTCTTTCTGCCTTTTCTTTCCGTCCGGTACACGAAGAAAGAAAAATAAAGTTATTGTTTTATCCCTCTATCGTCTACCGATTATTCATTTCTTCTTTTCATTTTGAATTCATTTGCATTCACAGAGTGAAGTACTCATGGCACTTCTAACTATATCACATTTGTGAACTTCAGTAGTTTAGAATTTAATCTAAATAAAGTTAAATTTATTACTGAAAATATGAAAAAGCATTTGTCTGTCATATAGTAGAACAAGCAGCCGTGACCGGTTTCGTCCTTGCTTAAGGGACTCATCAGATGGCTGCTTGTTCATTTTGAGTAGCCATACTTAACACTGCGTCTCCTCTGTCTTTGATAGGGGTAGATTGCAATTTCGTTGTTATCTTTGGATAACGATGAATTTGAACATGCTGTCTGATGAGTCTCTTAAGCAAGGACAAAATCTGTCAAGGCTGCTTGTTCATATAATGTTAATTAAGAGATGTTATATGGATTTAATGTATTGATGAAGAAAAAAGCAAGAGGAAGTTTTGAAATTTTCATTATTGGAAAATACAATGGTAATCATTGAACATCAATCAATGGTTGTTGGTGATTATAGACAGATAGTTGGCAAATAAAGTTTACATTTAGATGTACTTCATCACGTGTGTTTATGTGTGCCTAGGTATCCTAAAAGTATCAAGGGATAGAAAAATTTTAAAATTAACGATTTCTCAGAAAAAAAATGAAAAAATCATATAGAAAAAGAAAGACTCTGATCATTCCACCTAACAACGATAATTACACTTAGTGTTGATATTTCTAACTGTGACAATTTTTATTCGATGCTTTAAGACTTACCAATTAATTCGATAAAATGTCAATCAATAATAGAAAAGAACAGCAAACTAAGAAGTAATGTTCGAATAGATTTTAGATACTTTTGATAGCATCGCCATGTATAAAGAATGATTATCAATCTTCCACACTATTGGGACAAACTACATCATATACGAATGATATCTTCAAAGATCTTGCTGTTTGTATGGATGCACCGCAACCCATTTCGTCCAATACATCGTTGGAATTATGGTTATGGAATGGTATTCTACTGCTGCTAATGTTCTCCTATCTCACCCTATAATTTGTTGCTTCTTTTCTTCCTATTTTTGACATTTGTTATTTAGTTTATTGCTAGAAATTTCAAGGAGTTCTTATTAGGATTGTATTTTATTTCAAAAGTGTTGCTGACGAGAGAACAATGGAGGACGATTGGCGAAATCTTTATATATCTATCAGTTAAGCAGCAAGGAAGAACAATAGCACAAAAAAAGACGAAAATGAAAATGTTGTCGTTACCTCGAAGATACGAAGAGAGAAGACAACGAAAAATCAAAAATGTAATCCAAAAGAAGAGCGAGGGAGAGAATGAAGGTGCGTATCATAAAAGAAATAAAAATATTTTAAAGCAAGTAGTCATGTCACTTGTCCACAGAATTATATGTCAATTAAAACAAATGCATCCACATGAATATGTCTCAACAGGGACGAAAGACCTGTAAAGAAAGATCATAAAATTAGAATAGAAATCGAACCTATATCTTCCGATAACTGGTCGACTATTTTACTAGTTAAAGTATCTGATTTTCTCTCTCGTCTTCAAATGGTGAGCCATCGAGTCGTTACTTATTCTTTACTTGTTGTGACATAATATATTTCCTACAACAGTGCGATACAATGGTTGTCGAATAAGCATACAAATGAAAGTATAGTGAATAAATTCATTTTTGTAATGTGTGTTATGTAAGCTGTATTATCTTGCCTTGTCTTGGTTAACTTAAACTTCGATTTATAAAGTTCTAGTTTCTAGTTTGTTCAGTTAGGCAACATGGATGTTTGTGATCCTTACATTTTCATGGTAACAATAATTAGCTTGACTATTTAGTAATAGAAGTAAAGCATCGGTCGACAACTAAATCTACTATTAGAATTTCCTTGATATTTTGTCACAATCAACAAATAAAATAGAAAAAAATTCTATGTTAATCATATTGTAAAAAGACATCCAATGATTGACAAAGAAAAATATAAAATCAATTGAATTTAACTATTTTTTCTCTCAATAAAAATCAAATTAGTTTTATAAGTTTAGTTTTATTTAATAATAATGTAAATGAGTTTTATGAAATATACTCGATTTGCTTTCTTTTTTCACTTCGTTTGTTTTTTTTGCATATCAATCATTACACTTAGAGAACAAAGCAAATATTTAGGTGTAATACAAGCATATCAACTGACTTAGACTTTGTATCCAAAAACAACATAGAGAATGGTTGGATGTTCCGTCAAGAAATATATTTATTTGTGGAAAAAGAAAGTGGAAGCTTTGACGAATGTTCTAAGATATTTGCTTCATAAACCACTGACGAGCTTTCTCCAAAATGGCTCGACGAGCTGCTTGTATATCGATATTTGATTCTTGGATTGTGTCGTTTTCTTCTTTCATAATGTCAGCGAAGAGCCACTGAAGGAAAGTCGAAATATTTTTCAGTTTGACCTCCACTTGTTGTTCACGCAGATAGTCTAACCCTTGAGCCATGCGATTTTCTGTACAGGCATAGTCGACAAACTCATTCAAACTCGTCAATTTTTCTATGTCTACTGCTGCTAATGTTTGTGCTTTGGATACCGAATGTTTGAATCCCTTGACTTTGAAAGCCAACCGACCTCGTGATTGAGCCCATTCGGTCCAGACAACGCCTTCACCTATACCCTGCTTATTGAAATAAGCACCAACAGGACATTGTTGTTCGACGGCTTCTGTTATTTCAGCAAGATGATTCTGTGACAAGTCCGGTTGATTGAAATCAATCTCGATGTCGTAGGTCGGAAAATCGAAGATGTTGTAAATGGAACGTTCCGACCAACGAATATCGGACCACTGGTTGGGTTCGAGCCAAAATTTAATGTTGTTTGAGTCCGTTTCTTGCTCCGACTCGACGTCCTGATCCACCAATTCGTTCCCCTCGATGGCTGCCGTGGTATCTACAATTCTGACCTTGAAAATGACGAACATCTTTGGCAGACCATAAATAGCTACATTGTTTTGAATATTGCCACCGCACCATTCACCATAGATAACAATACTACAACCTCGTTCAAAATATTCACGAATCGTCGGATGATCGAGCAGAATTCGATCGAAGAAAAACTCTTTTGCTAACGGATCCATTGTTTGAGCAAAGCCCAGATTGTCTTTCAGTGGCGTGATAATTTTACTTCGAGATTGTAACCAGTAGCCTCTATCTTTTTGATAGCTGATTGCCGCATTGGTACCATGTAGTTTCACAGTACCGACAAATTTGAGCACAGGATATCCTGCACTAGGATCGGATGGGCGTTGCCAGGTGACCGTTTTGATAACTGAACGAAACCGTTTGGTTTCGGGATAAGAAATCATCGTTTAATGAAAGAATATCCCGATTCCATTCTTAAATACATCTCTCTCGTATGACGTTCTGCTACTTCCTCGAATGATGGAATGGCATACCATTTTGTAACATTTCTGATCGATTCAGTTATGATTCATCGACACTATGTTCGTCACTGCTACCTTTGAATATGACTATGCTTCTATTCAATGATATGCTTATTTTTCTCCTTCGTCAACATAGTATGAGACCAATGATACATGACAGTTCTTTCACCATTCGAACGCAATTTTTCTTTTTCTTTCATCGACGTGCACATGTATATGCGCTGGCTCATGAAACCAGTTTCGTGTAGAAAAACGGTATTGCATAAGTGAAGAGCACAGATCCGTTTCACATGATAAAATCGAAAGATATGAAGTGAGTATTGAATAGGTGGTTGAAAGAAGCCATGACGCGTCCCGATCTTGCTTATCGCGTTTCAAATGCATATCGACCGCGATTTAGACGCATTTCAACCGAAAAATATTTACATGGAATAGAATATAAAGTCATTCGAATGAATCAATTTTATTTATTAGAATCATGAACGATTGTCTCTAATCGAAATATTGAAGCTTACATCATTAAAATTTCTTCAATTGGAATATCACTGAGATGTGTTATATCAGCAGATAGTTGAAGATGAATTTGATGGAGATTAGCATTGATTTCAAACGACACTCATTGTAAATCCTGATCGTTATTTTCTGTTCTTCAACGAAAAAAAAAGCACTTCACTATTTATTGTAATTGAAACAAATGAACTCATTGAAATCCATTTTTCTTGACTTTGTTTTAAAAAAATTATTCATCAATGGATATCAATTGACCTCAGTGAAATTGAATTTTCTCAGAATATTGATTGTTTCTTAATTCTTCGTAAATATCAGAAATAGAAAATCAAAAGAAAAACAAATATAATAAATGAATATTTTGTATTCGCAATGCCTTATTAATAATCTCAAGAGAAATGTTTCTCTGGTATACCATCAAATGGCGTCAGAACAATGTTAAGATTTTCGAAATTTATTCAGTTACTTGAATTCGCGATCATTTTGATAATAAATCTATCAAGAAATATATCAATGAATGAGTTTTTGTGTACTCAAAAAGTGAGTACACTCTAGAATCGGTCAGTGTGTCCGGCCGTCCGTATACACGATAACTTTTGAAAGAAGAGTCCGATCGCGATGAAATTTTCTACACAGTTTAGTCTTAACAATATCTCGGTCGAGTTCGAAGATGAGA
>CAJNOP010004205.1:0-10974 GCA_905250075.1 Rotaria sp. Silwood1 | reverse complement strand
CCCACACCCTCCGGGTTGGGTCCGGGTCCAACATTTTTTAAACAAGCTCGTCCGGTTCCGGGTACAGGTGTAGCAAATTGTAAATGGATCCGAGTCCGGGTCCAAAAATCTTGGACCCGAAGGGCTCTTACCCACACTCACACCCACTCCACACCCACCTCATACCCATATCCACATCCCACACCCTAGCCACACACACACTCAAGCCCTAGCCACACCCACATCCACGCCCATTATGTTGAATTTGTCAACAAAAAAGCCGTAGCTTAAGGCCAAGTGAAGTGGGGGAGCAAATGTGATTGGAAAGCATGGGCCGGGAAGCAAATGTGATTGGAAAGCATGTGTCCGGGTAGCAAATGTGATTGGAAAGCATGTGTTAGGGGAGCAAATGTCATAGGAGAGCAAATGTCATCAGGGAGCAAGTATCCAGGGAGCAATTGTCATAGGAGAGCAAGTGTCCGGGGAGCAATTGCCCTTGGGGAGCAACTGTCCTTGGGGAGCAAATGTCACGAGAGCAAATGTCGCGGGAGCAATTGTCGCTAGAGAGCAATTGTCCGGGGAGCAATTGTCGTGAGAGCAAGTGTCCGGGGAGCATCATTCGTGTTACCGGTTTTTATAGCTTTTTGTTTGTCGGTTTTAGCGCACTCCTCGAAATCAATGAAGTAATATCGCAACCATAAGAAACATCCTACTTGTCTTGAAGTTTTATGTAAAATCCTTAGAAAAATTGTTAGAAAAATCTCTCTATACATGATTCAATGCGTTTTAGTCTGCTCGTTCCTATAAAATGTTATTCAAGAAATATCCGTAACCATTTAACTCTGATATGGAAAGACATTTTCACAAAGGCTTTTAAAAAAGATCACATGACTATTTATTGCATAAATTGATTTATTATACATGAGAAGATCTTTTACATAGATAAAGAAAACTTATAAAGGATGTCAATCATTAATATTTTTCGTTTTTCAGTATTTTAATATCGAATAACCTACACATATACGAATCTTCAGTCTTTAAAGTTCATTATTTAAGGTCACTGATCATGAATCCATAGATGCGAAGCACCTATATAGAAGTATTGTTGTTTTCTTTTTTTGCAACTGATTTCATTCCGAGATTTGTTCGTTCTACCAAACTGAAACTAGTTGAAATCGAGAAAATACTTTAACGATCCTATTATAATTTTCGAATTTTTATTTCATACAAAACAGTTTAGTTTCTTACATAAAGCATAGCAATAAAACTGAAAGAAAGCATAAAGTCCTATAGAAAAGTAAATGATCCGGAAGTGACGCGATTTTCTTTTGCTTCTAAAATTTGACTTATTTCGCTTAAATATATTTTTTATCTTATATCGTACCAATTAGTAGATTAAGTTTTCACTAAAAAAATGAGTTCTTTTACTAAAATAACATCCATTTGCACTTCTGTACCATATTCCCAAATACAATAGCGTTCCAGAATTATTCCATCGATTTTTTCTTATTTTAAATTTTGAGATATTTCGAATCGTTCTGATCAAGTTAATGTTTGACTCGAAATCGAGTATAATATTATATTTGGCACTTGAGCCAACTTATCCTCAGCATCAAAAACCATGTCATAGCCTAGTTTTGGACAAAACCAGCCAGCAGTCAACCATCTATGAAAATGTTTTAGCTATCGAATAATAAAGAATAGCGTTTCTACGATCGAAAGTACACTCTCAACAGATTATCAAACACACTCAAAACTATGAGATATATTAGAAATTCCTTTTCTATCTAAAAGAGAAATTAATTCACTAATTTTACACTTTATTAAATTTCATTTTTGCCTAAAAAATTGACAACACTTATGTTCCGATTCTTGTTGTAAGAGTAAGATTCCATCGCTTAAATGATAGAACTCTCTTAATACTACTTACAGATTAGAAAGAAATGGATTTTTATTATGAGCATTTAAAATTTTGGCACTAGCAAATCTCGTCACATATAAAGAATAAAGTGTATTAATTGAATTAACCGATATAGTTCAATCTCTTATTCAATTAATCGTGTAAATGTATAATCCACTACACAACAATTAAACATACATGATAAATAAAAAATTAAGTTCTTGGAAAGAAATTGCATAAAAGTTCTTCAACTAAAGTACAAATTATCTACTATAAAATGAGAATCAACTGAAGTCTTTTATGGAAAAGGTTTCAATGGAAAGTTCGTCCTAAGAAAGACTAAGCAGAATTAAAGGTAAAATTCTTTCTTCCCTTATGTGTATGCTTTGTTCAGTTTTTTCTCGGACGGTTTTCTGCGATTTGCAAAGCTGTCAAATCAATGAGTAAAGCGGTTTCGAAAAATTTCGAAACGAGTTCTAGATTTTCGATGCTACTGACGTTAAAAAAATAATCTTATTAAATTTTAGAACATTCGAGTATCCTTTGTATACAATTTTTTAGAGGCAAACATTTTAATTTTAAATAAATTATTAAATTAAGAATTTAACTTTTTGTAATTTTTAATTTACAAAAATTTGAATTATTTTAAGCTGAAAATTTTGATTTGAAAAAATTAGTTCCTTTTAAAATAAAAATTTTAATTTTAATTAAATTTTAAATATAAATTTATTGAGTTTTATTTTCAGTAAAACTTTTATTTGGATTAATTTAAATTAAAAATAAATAAACTATGCATCGACATCTTCTCTATTACTTAAAAAAAAGTTGTATTATCACGAATGAGTAGTGATACTCTAAGGAGAAACATTTTTTAAGGTGATTAATGAAATAATATGATAGACTATATTGCTTAATTCAATAAATGCACTTTCTTCTTTATATTCGACGAAGCGATCGTTCATCAAAAGTTCATATTCCTCAACCATCCTCATTAGAATGTCAAAAAAAAAACAAGATGAAATTTCATAACGGACAGTATCTTTCATTTTCTGTTTGATACAAACGCTCGTGTGAAGAAATGACCTTATATTTCGAAAGCTTATTCAAAGTTGAATAATGTTTAGGTAGGCGTTTATTTATTTTTTGCCTAGTTTCTTATTAGAGCCTTAAACTTCCAGTACACGGATTCCATTTTGGAAATTCTATAACGTTCGATATTCTTTTAAATAACTCTGCTCTCGTTAAAGAAGAATCAGTGATATTCATACAGACAGTAGGTCTAAATAGTCTCTTTGTATGGTAAAAATTTTAGAGACTTTATGTTTATCATTGAAAAGATATAGATGTTGCAGTTTGAAAATCTGAAACTTCGTAACACTGGTTTTGCCCTTTTAAAATACAATGACAAAATTTAAAATATACTTATTTTTTATTACATAATCATTCTTTCATTGTTTAACTAATATATTGATAATTTACATAGATTATGAAAAGAAATAGAGCGGCGTAGCCACAGCTCGCTCGCCGTCGTCGTATGAGGAAGACTTCAACTAACAAAGATAAAATATAAGTCTTGTTTTTATCTGATAATTGTCTAAAACGAAAACTGTTCGACTAATCTCATCATACAAATTTAGTATTGAATTGTATTACATTGCATTTTTTCTCTGAAAAATAGACCACACATCAAAAGTCTTCTCGTTGTGAGAGTGAAACTGACATACTGAGGATGGTACGAATTTGTATATTACTATTGGATTGGAAGAAATATGAGTTTCTATCATGATAATTGGAAATTTAAAGACGTTAAACTTTTGTCATTAGAGAGTCAAAAAAGACGAAATTCCGTAACGAACTCCGCAACGATGAATAGTTTTTTTTTAAATAGCTCAGCCTTACCTATATATAAATTGATAAAAATTTTATTGGTAATAGATCTAAATTGTGTTCATATATGATAAAAATGAAATTCCAAAAAAATATGTGAAAAACTTTCTTCGTATATTCATAAAATGCTTTTTAATTTACTTCTAAATTATACATTTGAAATGATATTCGACCTTTCCACCTAAAACGTGATTCCGTTACGCTTTATTTGTTTCATTATCTACAAACGACTCAATGTCTAGGATTAAATGCATTGAGGATTTTGGACGAAGAGTTGTACTTTTCAAAATGAGAAACTGCAAAGCTGTCTCAGTCCTTCATTCATTATACATAAACGTGACAGAATCACATTGGTTGGCCGTAAAAATATCGAAATAACCAAGAGGAAAACTGATTGATAAATGTTTTGAAGAGTTGTGAATAGTGAAGAATATATTTTATAATATGAATTAAGTTAATGTTATAATAGTGACCAAATAGAGATAATGAAAAAAGTTGATTTACCATGTTTTCTGCTTAACAACAAAAGATTGTTGTTTTATTCAGGCTGAAAACATAGTCATCTGCTACGAGTACAGATTTTCATTTATTTGAATTTATGAATGAAATAGTTAGAGATATTGATTGAGTTACGTCATTTTAAGATGCAGTAGTTTCGGTCGTGACTATAGAATTTTAGTTAATATAATAGTTCTTCCTTTAACTATCTTATATAATTCTTATCAGGTATTAATCATCAAAACCATCACTGGTCAAACTTCTATACTATTATAATTATAAGAAAAACAACAGTGAACTAGCCATGTTTACAGTCACTATTTATTGAGAACATCATTTTTTCTGATATGATTCTCTTACGATATTCTTCTACTTCCATATTTACTTTTCGACATTTTTCCAGCATACCATCACATTTCCTTCCGTTGACAAACCGTATTATTATTTCATTAAGACTTTGTATATATGTCATTTTATTATTTCGAAAGCTAAACAATAGGACTTTAGTAAATATTCAGTATTTTTATAAATATTATTACGTAAGAACAAAAAGACGCACACCGGATTGGAATCAGGCTATTGTAAAGAGATATTTCGAATAGTCAATAACAATATCAAATAAATAAAATCAAACGTATGCCATAGACTCATCTCCGATTATGAGTTTATAGAAAAATAGGAATCCTTATAAGATTATGTTCTTCTAAAATAAAGGATTTTCCATAAAAAATGGCAAAAATATATGATTTTTCTCACTAAAAATTTTGATTGGTTAACTCTTCCTCTTGAGATTTTTACTGATCTTCGACTATAAATTTTCGAAATTTGGAAAATTCCTATATAGGATTTCGTTTTCTGAACTTTACGATTATTTTCTCTAAAATCCAACGAAAATTCAGATTTTGTACGTCAAGCCGTACCTCAAATATTTTGATATTCTAGCAAAAAGTGATGATCGGGGAGCGAGAAAGAATAGCGGCGCGAAGACCCTTGTACTTCTCCTCAAGATACAGTCAAATTTCGTGAAGCTTTTCCAATAGTTTTCATAAAATATAAGAATTATAGGTCGAATCGCTCTCCAGGCCATAGAATCTTTAATTTACTCAATAATTTATTAATAGATTTTGCATGAAAAATATGTCTATTTAATTATTCATCAAGCACGTTCTATACTTAAAACATTACCAAATGTCAATCATATTAATTTATCTAATTTACATCATATATATATTATTGGTGATCTGCATGGACAATTGGCTGATCTATTACATATATTTAATTTAGTAAATTAATATTTTTATAAGAAAATATTTGTTTGTTTGGTTCTATTTGAATTATTTATTTCTAGAATGGACTACCTGCAGCTGATAATTCATATATTTTTAATGGAGATTTTGTTGATCGAGGTCCAAAATCAATTGAAATTATGCTTTTACTTCTAACTGCTATTATACTCTATCCAAGTTCAGTATTTCTTAATCGAGGTAAACATTTTTTCATTGAACATATCTTTATTTAATTTTTATTTTTGTTTAAAAAACAAAAGGTAATCATGAAGACATAATGATAACAGCTCAATATGGTTTTCAAGAGGAAATTAATAACAAATATCCAGTTCGTTTATAATTTATAGAAAAATCCGTTAATCTAATGAAGATATATTTAGAACTGTAAAAACCAATTAATTGATCTGTTTAAAGATGTCTTCAGTTGGCTACCAATGTATTCATGTGTTGGTACAGGAAAATCTAATATTATGATAGTACATGGAGGCATATCTACCCGAATTGATTTACAGCAAATAAATTCTCTTGAAAGAAATCGATGTAAGATTAAAATAAAAGTGCAAATTTAGATTTTTTTATGTTTATGACTCTGTAGATATTTCAATGATTATACTACCAAACTCGAAATATGTTGGTGAATGTTTGACTAAAGATGAGCAAGAGGAATATCTTCAAGTCGTAGGTACTATTATATTGTGCACTTCAAATGATTTTTCTCTCTTTGTATTTTTTTAGATTTTATTACTAGACTTTTTCAATTTATTAACTTCTTATAAATAGAAAGAAGGCCCAAAACGCGCTGCATCTGATGGTATATGTACATCGAACCACAAATGAAGTTTGAGATATAAAAGGTGTATATAAAAAAGAAATGACATTTTTTTTATTATAGAAATTGATCAAAATCTTAAAGGTATCCGCGCCCCTCTTTTTTTTGATCCAAAACTCGATTTTGAGCTGAGCCCAATATATGATAGTCTGAGGTGTCATACGCAGCTAGAGAAATTATTCGACTCAAAATATCTTACTTTAATCTATTTATTAGATTGAGGAAAAGTTTTTTTTTCGTAGTAATCTTATTTAAATATTTTTCTTTTAATTAACGTTCTGTAAAACAGCGATTTTCTAGATCTTGGTTGCTTACGACTCCCATTTGAGTTTGTCCTATTGAGCTGAAAATTTTACCACGAATACTCTGGAATATTCTTCAGAGGTAAAATCGAGTATTTTCATTTTTGATGGTCCTACTCGGAGTTACAGGATCGCGAAAGGCAAGATCAGAACCACAAATTCAAATCATAGCGTATATCTCTTATAAAAAAAGAAAGAAGGTGAGATTTTCAAAATCCTTAATTTTACCTCTGAGGAATAGTGTTAGGCATCAATAAACAAAATCTCAGCCTAATTGAACAAACTTTAAGGAGACTCGTAATATAGCAGGATGTGGACCTCTGGAAAACTCCACAAAAACTTATTTTAAAATCTTTTTTCCGCGAACACGTATCTCTTTATTTCTAGTGCTCTATCTGTGCTAAAAATTTCAGCTTGATCAGTTGTACCATCTTCGAAAATCAGCAAGTGTCGAAAAAGAGGGGCACCTTGAAAATGTCTGAAAAGTCATTAGTGTTTGGAATAAATTTTGATTGAAACGAGATAAAAATCTGTGGTTTTCACCATTAGAAAGGGTACATAAAGATGAATTGAATTCTATACTTCACATATTTCTGATAAATTTTTTTAGACTTTAGTGAACTTTTCTCAAAAAATCGAGACTTCTATTAAGGATAATGTGATTTTTTTTTTAAATTACGAAAAAGTCGATTTTTTGAAGAAAAGTTCGCTAAACACCTTAACAGAACTTGTCAGGTTTATGCGAAGTATAGAATTCAATGTATCTTTATGTACCCTTTTCAACAGTGATAAACGCAGATTTCTATCTGGTTTCAATCAAAAGTTATTCTAAAATTTTAAGATTTTGGTCAAATTTCGTGGTAAAAGAAATGGCACATCTTTTTCTAATACACTTTTTATACTTCAGACTTCATTTGTTGTTCGATGCAAATATATCATCAGATGCAGCGCGTTTTGGGCTTTCCTTCTATATATAAGAAATTTAATAAATTAAAAATGTCTAGTGATAAAATGTAAAACAATACGAAGAGATAAAAATCATTTGAGACGCAGTAATATAAATATATTATTTTATACATTTTACACTAAATAAAATTAGATCTATTATGGAGTGATCCAGATCCTGAAAATTGTTCCGGTTGTCGAAATAATGATAATAGATGTATCGGTTGTTTTTTTGGTTCAGATGTAACAGAAGAATTTCTTAGTGAAAATAATTTTTCAATGATTATACGTTCACATCAAGTCAAAGAAAGAGGTTATGATTTTGATCATAATGGAAATGTTTTAACTATTTTCAGTGCATCAAATTATTGTGATGGATCCAATTATGGTGCTTTTGCACGATGGTTAAGAGTTGTACTTGAGATTCTTTTTTTCAATTATAAAGTTTATTCTAGGGATTATATGGCCGAGGGACCAGAAATGACTTCATTTACATTACAAGATATAAATCCAAATGAACAATTAAGTTTTAATAAAAAGTAAAATAATTAAGATAGATATATGTTTTTTTTTGTTATTCTTTTTGTTTTTATTCAAAGAGTAACATTATTTGAAGATCCAGTTTATCAAACATTAATGAAGAAAATTGTAGCAAAGAAAAGTTTACTTAAAAAAGAATTTGAAAAAGCAGATAAAAATCAAACTGGTATTGAATTTTTAATAGAATTTATTGAATATATAATTTTCTTTGTCTATATAGAATATTTATCACCAACTGTTTGGTCTGATATCATGAAAAATATTCTTCAAATTGATTTACCTTGGCTTACTCTACGTTCAAAATTTGTAAGAGAAGATGCACAAGGAGTTCTATATAATACTACAATTGAAGATTATGCATTACATAATACAAAATTTCAAAAAGTATGCATAAATATTAAAATAAATCAATACTATACTTTTATAATTCCAGACTCATACAGGTATTATGGAAGATCTCTATATGTGGAAAGATACACTTATGACATTATTTAATTTAATTGATTCTGATCATTCGGGTAAGATATATCTATCATTTTGAGAAACGTATATCATTTACGCGCATATATATATATATATATCATAGGTTTTATAAGTCGTGATGAATTTTGTGATGTTCTTAAACTAATATTTTACGGTGAAAATGGTAACAATGATGTTAGTCAAACATATATTGAAGAAGTCATTTCTGCAATGGATTTTGATAAAGATGGAAAAATTGATGTTAATGAATTTCTTGGTAAGACTTGAATTTGAAATTTATGTTTTCCATAACTAAACATCTTATAAGGAGACTATTTCAAGTTGAAAATATTCTTTGTTTATCAAAACTCTACACCCATATGAATAGATATAAAATAGTACTTGCTTCTTATGCAGGCATTTTCATATAGTATTGGGGTCTATGACTGTTGTGTGAAAAACAATAATGAGAATAGACAGTTGTGTGTAAGAAAATTATGAGAACAGACGGTCATGTGCATGCAGATTGATCAATCTTCCTTGAAAGTATTTAACCGAGTGAGAATAGTAGAGGATATCCATTTACAGTCATTCAAAATTCATTATCAAATAGGTCGTGCTGGAAGTATCCACACATAATGTCAAGTTTATGTTATAAAACTGAAACAGGCAAGCCGCCAGTTCTGATTGAGAACGGTTTTGATTACATTCAAGAACGTACTCATGAAAATAAAGTATACTGGCGATCTACACAGTGCAACAAACAGAAATATATAGCTAGATTGCATACAACTAATAAAATTCATTGTCTTTCAATATTTTTTGTGACAAAAATATTTATTTGCACATATCACACACTCATTTTGCACACAAATATCTAACACATAATTGTCTTATACATAGGATACTGCAAGATGACTTTGTTTTGGTTTCGGTCCTTTTGAAAATTTTTTTATTGAGCTTGAAATCCATCCTATAGATGTGGTATCGTTTCTGGAATTCAACAACCTGTTTTTTAATAACATCAATGATCGGTTTTAAACACGTGTTATTTAGAGATTTCATCTGACTGCATCAAATGCAGAGCCTTATGAACCTACTGTCGAAACATTTTTGCAAGATTAAACCTAAGTTTTATATCGATTTCTCTATCACGAACAAGTGTCGAAGTATTGTTTTGAATACAAATGAATAGAACAACAAAACTAAAAAATCATTATTAGGTCATAGCAATAAAATGCCAAAAAATATAGTGAAGATAAGCTGAAAATTCTGTCGAATCAAATTTATTTATGTTTTATTTCAAATACTGAAAAACTCGCACAAAATATCGAAAGATTGAGATAATTTGACACAGTATTGGAGCTTCATAAAGGAATTTTACCGAAATTGATGATAAAAACGATTAATTTTGGAGATTTTTAGTCCAGATAAAACAAATGATAACCGAATTTTCGATAAAAAACATAATCAGCAGGATCAGGTGGAAAATTTGTTCCTGTCTCGGTCCCGGTCCCGAGACCACTTTGTAGTTCCCTACTTACACACAACAGTCGTGCTCCCATATTATTGAAATCTATAGTCTAAATTCAACAGAACGTCACCATAAAATCAAACGATTCTCTCGTTAGTTATTTTTGTAAATAAATTCAAATCAAACTCTCTGATTCTTTTCTTGAAATTAGAAGAATATAAAGTGTTCTTTGGTGTTATATCGAACACAACGAAAGACTAATACTTCTGTGAAAAACAATCCGAAAGGAGTGTTGAAGTGTTTAGTGGTAAAGATTTGCAATCCCTTTCTCTCCCCCACTGGCAGGCTTCAGAGAATGTGACAGAAAATTACAAATAAATATCAGATATCCATGCATAATTATCCATATAATTGGAGCATTGTTCTGTTCGAGATCCATGACAAAGAAATGTCAATTGGCAACAACAGCTATATTCTGTTTCATATTTTAATTCTACAAGAATTGTGCTAATAGCTTTTCTAGATTGGAATGAAAAAATTATCAAATGAATTCTTCTATTCATATATATCTGAATATTTTTTTTCTTTGTATTCTAGAGAGTTTTCGTATTGTTAATATCAAGAAACCAGAAAATTTACATGATAAATGGAAAAGAAAATCAAATAGGTGGTAAACATGTGTTAACTAATATAGCTTGACAGCAAATGGAACTATATTGAAGAATAAATAACTATTAGTTTTTCTTTTTTGATGAAATGTACGACAAAATAATTGTACGTATAAATATTCATAGTTCAAACTTATTAAACATGAACATAACAATCTTCGTTTTTTCTGACTTTAATATATATAAAGAAGGGCGTGGGTATAG
>CAJNOP010004203.1:0-10981 GCA_905250075.1 Rotaria sp. Silwood1 | reverse complement strand
ATCCACACCCACACCCACACCCACACCCACACCCACACTCACACCCACACTCACACCCACACCCACACCCACACCCACACCCCTGAAATTCGGCAGTATACTATTATGACGGGCAAGTAAAGACGTTATTTGGTGTTTGACAGAGTTAGTCATTTTACCATTCATATGTGTGTGACACACGAGACTTAGTGCGGTCTATCAACCTGTAGACTACGAGTGTATTTGAATTTTTTTATCAAAGTCTCAACAAGGATAGATATATATTAAGGGAAGCAGTGAATTGGAGGAAGCTTCATGAGTTCCATAAGTTTCTGAAGCTGCACAGTCGGATACTCTAACGCATAAGTCTATGTAATTATGTAGGTAGTTCCATTGAAAACCTGGGAATGTCATATCATAATACAGATCTAATAAAATATACGGTCTGATCATCTTTAAGACTACCTATGTATTCTATTACGATCGAATTGCAACGCAGTGATTAAAAAAAGAGGCGAGATGGATAGAGCTTCAACAATGGTTGCTGCTCGATGGAGCAACGATGGTTATGGAATTCTATGTGACTCACGAAATTTATTTTTATTTTAGGAAGTTTAAAATATTTTTTAATTGCAGATGCAATATATTCTCATAAACTTCTAAGTCTAAGTTTATCTGTTTCTTCTTTAGTATATATGCATAATATTACTAAATAATGATGCCTTGAGACCAACAACACAAGGGGAAGAGAAAAGGATCGCATGCCCTAGGCAATATAGTATAAAATATAAGTTATAATATGCACAATAGCTCAATCTGTATATGTACGGGCTTTGTAACCAAATGATTAATGCGGCGCAAAAAAGATGTTTAGCTGTTTGTTTCAGGATTTTCTTTTTTGACTCGCGCCTACTCCATGTAGAAAAAAAGTGGTTCATAGCATGCCTTTTTTTGTTCTTTCTGTCTTCAGATAACGAAATATTTCATTTCCTTTTTACCAGTTCTTACACTAGCTATCATGTCTACAGTCGATGAAAAGCTCACCGTTGCACGTCGTTACCTTCATCTCTCCAATGAACATAATCTAACCGCAATCTTTCAATTATTTGATGAACACAACATCACCTACGAGTCTCAAGCGCTTAGTGGACAGAAGTCCTTTCAAACATTGGCTTCAATTAAAGAAATGATGTTAAAATATTTCGAAGAAACTGTGCCAGATGTAAGATGGGAAGTTGAACGTGATTTTCAAGTGGACCTTAATTTCCAAAGTGATTTAGTGAAGAAAGGTGATGCAATTGTCTTTGATTTTCGAAGGAAATCAGAGAGGAATGTGCCGATGAATGACAAACGTGGAAGAGAATGGATTTGTGTGAATGATCAGGGGAAGATTTATCATATTCAGGTGGCAATATTAGACTGAGAACTACCTAGGAGGCTTTCTTCAAAATAAACATGTTATCATGACATAAAATTGATAGAAATTTGGATCCTTCTTAAAGTATTTGGACAGCTAACTTTTGTTGAATTGTAGTAAGGAATATACTGTACAAGGATATGGATGTGGGAGCCGGGTTAAAGTGTTGCTTATAAATGATTCCTTTCCATATCAACGCCCATACCGAACCCCCATCTACCCTAAGATTGATATCCACACCTGCACCGTCAAATATTGGTAAAAAACATAGCATTTGTTCTGATTAAGAGTATTTATAAGAAAAGTAAATCTTCAATCATCGAATATCGAAGTAAAATGATGTAGTTAGAGTATATAGAACTTCCTATTTACAAAATAAAATAATGCTGATGTAGAAGAAAAAATTTCAGCTTCATAAGGCGACGAAAATCTTTATCTTTTTAAAAAAATCAACAAATTGAGGTAGTATTGACTATTTCTTAGAAGGCAAATAAACATTGTACACATTCCTACAGATTCTGATAAAGGGAAAAATTCCATATCGAATCGATCTATTTGTGTTGAATATAATAATAATACAAATAATCTTCCATAGGCTTATATCTCGTTGGGAGCAGGCGCAGTTATTATTAGAGCCCACATGCAGATGGTTTATTTCGTGTTTTTCTTTTTACAGACGGTGGTATCTGCACTCCTTCCATCCAACGTACTGACTAGTAATATATTCATCACACTAAGAATGAGTCATTCGAGACAACCTAGTCGTTAGTGACTTGCCCAGGATCACTCCATGAATAGTGACGCTGAGATTTGAATACAATACTATGTAAATACGTGTCGAACAATGAAACCATTCAGTTGTGGCAGCATGTTATGAATATAAATTTCAATTTGATTAGCTTTTGAGTTAAAACCAGATTTTTAAGGCTTTCATTGAATGCTTCATATTTTTCTTATTCTCCGAGTACTTTCATAAAGTTATATGATGTTTGAAATCAGCACACTTAGAGCCATCAAAATATAAGGACTTGAAACAGAAAGACGAGAAAAACAATTTGGAATACCTGAGAGAGACGCCATGAATGAATATCGTCAATGTCGATTTTTGGAGAATATAGTTGAAAAGAAACTGAACAGAGGTACTCGTGCTTTCGATAAGTCAGAAACGCTCACATCCATGAACGCTCAGATGAGTGCGAGCAATGTACACTCCTAGTATGTTGCTGAAAAAAATTCAAAACGAAAAACAAAAACAAAAGGAAGACAAAAAGAGATCAAACTGTTGTCATGATGCAAAAGTGCGAAAAAATATTATTTGAGAAACAACGCGTTTGTCTGACTTACACAACACTCGACCTAGTCGAAAGAAACCATCAGTAAAATTGACTCGGTATGGCTGATTTTTATTATTTGACTTCATTGAGCACCTTATTAGGAGAATTTCTAAGGCTAAAGAGAGTATTTCAAACGTCATACATAGAACTACATAGTATACCACAACTAAGGAGATTTAGACGAAAAAACAGAGACACCAGTTGATTAAAGACTTGATTTCAACGAATATTCGAAGTTGCTCCTCTAGTTATTTGTATAGAACCCGATGAGTACAAATCACTACTTCATTCGAGAAGCAATCTGTTACTTCAGTTTAACGAAAACATAGCATGTGAAATTCATATAGATTATTCTGTTTCTATTAGTGGCAACTCCTGTTTTTGTTTATCCAAGGGAAAAATCATAAAATCTTGAAATTTTGAGTTCCATCCGATCCCAACGATTCCCTACGATTCTTTATAACTCAAAAGATTCTTCAGAATTTACTAGGATTCCTGTAAATTACCTGAGATTCTATGGAATTCACTTGAATGAACATGGATATGGCTTTACTATCATCACAACCGAACCCAAACACTCACATACCACACCTACTTACACCCCATACCAACACCGAGCCACTCACATTCTCACACCCACACCCAAAAGATAATGATTGACTCATATTTAAGATTCATGACACAGCAATGAAAGAGTGAATAAAAACACTGGCAGTTTACTTTGCCCACATCATGAGTGGCACAAAAAGCATGCGCATACTCACTCAATCTGCCTATTTTAAAGAAAAAAAATTAATGCATCTTTTGCAACTCTTTAGTGATGGCATACTTTTTCGATTTTCTTCTCGTTCTTCAGTCCAGAGAACAAAAACTCATTTAGTAAGAATATAAACGCCTTTTGCTTTGCACACTCTCCCTTCTATTATGGTGTCTTCAGAACCGTCGCACAACGAGACAGAAAAAAAAGAATGCCTAATGAGCGAACTACTAGAGGCAGTGCTTAAGAGAGATAAGAAATTGGGCGATTGTCAAGAAAGAATCGACAAGTGAGTATACTACACGATATTCATTCAAAAACATGTTTCACTTTGCTTTACTTATGCTAAGGCTTGCAGAAGGAGCCTCAACCTTCATGTTTCATAATTCATCGGGTCGACATAATTTCCGTCTAATGGATGCTACATCTCCAACCCTATGCTGTCCTTCACAAGTGTCAAACTTTTTTACTCACCTTAAAGATTAAGTTAAAAAATGCAATTGCACGTGCTGACAACCAAGATAAGGATACTTTTTCCTTGGAATCTTGTCCAAAATAATCGACAATAATGGATTAACTGCACCAACAATGTTAACTAACCTTGATTCCGCTGAATCTCGAATGCCCGAAATACTAAAATTAGAGTTCATATCATTCAGTTCTTCTCAATTGTCAGTATTTTTCTTCATAATTCATGGGTAATAAAGATTCTTAAAAACAGTTGATGTCTGATCGATTTCACATTCTAATTAATCGTCGTGGTTATTTTTTAATCCACATCCATTCTAGAATAACAAGTAAAATTCATTGATAGGCAATTTACTTGACTCTAGACTGATGAAACGGTGGCAAGGATATAGTTCCATGCAGCTATCTTGAGGGTGTGGGTGGGTGGGTGTGGGTTTAAATGTAAGAGAAGAGACTACTCACGTCCATAGCCACACCCAGAGTAAGAGTAACAGCTCGAGCCTCAGCCCTAGCTCCAGCCAGTCACGATCACAGCCACAGCCGCCCACAGCCGCAGCCATTTACATCCACATCCACACCCACACCCACACCCTGGTTTTCATTTGTTTAGTGCCAACGCCAATCTAAGTCACTCAATGGGATCGAAGCGCAAAAGAGATGAAGCATTGCCTGTTCGTAAACGAGCTACTCAATCAACTAAGTAAAAACCGTTTGCTTCTTTCTTAACGAAATATGTACAGCTGTTATTCTTCTAGTATCACAACATCAGTTAAATTGACTGAACTTAAAGCAATAATAGAAAACCGTCTCAAAAATCACCCCATGAAAATGGCAGCAAGACAGTATCTTTCCAACACAATTAATCGAGCGAAATCTTATTTGTTAATATTATATGAACCATCACATTTGTTTTTAGAGGGAGAAATTGATATCGATCAATTAGTGACGTTATTAGACGAGTTAAGCGCCCAGCCAAAATTGGGAAAACCTCTGGTAAGCTAACTTCGTCTATTCTCATCTCAATGGTTGTAAACCATATTATGTGTTCTTACATTACAGAAAGCTCTCATCGAACGAGGTGAAAATATGCCTGATTTTCTTACTGTCCGCGATATTAATGATTGTTGTCTCAAATGTACATTATATTCAAGTAAACACGCCGTATATGTATTAACAATCACTCTACCAAAGGCCATATATAATAATATGGAAAATCATCCAAAAATTGGAAAATGGAAAATTGTGAAAAAAGCTCATGTCGATAGCGAGTTTGTTTATCTCAAAGGAAAAATAGCTGAAACTACTAATTTTTATACTCGTAGCAAGTTATATTATAAGACAAAGTATAGTAATGAAAAAGTATGTTGGAATGACATTTAAATTTCCATGATGATGATTTTTTTAAGATCCACTATCTCGAGTACTAGCCTATCTAAAAACACAAGATGAAACATCTGGCAAGCGATAATTTCGTGAATGGGTTCGCATATGGCCAATCCTGTCTGGCAAGAACATGAATGTAAGTCAATCAAAAGCCTGTTTATACAGCTTATGACTCTTATTTATAGACTGAAGAAGAAACAATAAAAATGGAAACGTTTTGTTCATTTTTGATTGCTCCGAAAGGAAATAGTGGTTATTATTATGTGGGGCGAGTACATAATTTAACTACAGAAGCGAAACGAGAAAATGGTATGTATGTATCGTTCGTCGAGAAAGACCAATTAACATTGTTAATTTTTATTCTTTATTCGGCAGGTGAACGACTCATCAAATATGGGAAGAAACTTGTGAAGCGTCCGGATGGAGCGATGATAACACGTAATCAACTCAGTGGTAAGACATTGCTGAACCATCGGTTCTGATATGATGAATTTAATCAATGCATTGTTTACCTATAAGATTAAATAAATTGATGTCGGAGATGGTCGAAGGTCCGAATGGAGTGATGATAACACGTAATCAACTGAATGGTAAGACACTTCTGAAGCATCGGTTCTAATATAATGAATTTAATCAATACATTGTTTAGGTAAAAGTTTAAGAAATCGATGTCAGAGATGATCGAAGGTCCTGGTGGAGAGATGGTAAAACGTCGAACAATAGCAGGTAAGACATGCTACTGATTCATTAACTCTAATATAATGAGCTTAATTTATACATTATTTAGTTAAAAAAATGTTAGAACAGAGACTTCAATCTATCTGTCGAAATGATGGAGTTGCCAGAACTGGTTTGCAACAGGCCAGTGAGTACTAGCGATTACGGTAGAAAAATCATTAACTTTTTTATTCTAGTGGTTGCACGAAATTCAAATGATTCGGAAGAAGCCAGAAATACTATTGATGCATTTGTCAAACGAACTAATATCTATCAAAAAACTGGCTATGAAGAGCCTAGAGTCATTTTAGCGTGTGCTTCTAAAATTCCCAAGTATGGATGGCCTGCAACATGCGACGAATGTAAGACTATATGCTGCGTCACCAAAATCTCTTCCAAAAACAATAACTATCTAATCCGACCTTCTTGTACCAATCGTTCAAAACATAGAAGCAATAACAATCACAAACTAAAAGCTGATAATCCTTTAATACAAGAATCTATATATATAATGCTCAGTGTCTGTCTGTCTGTGCCGGGTCAAAGGTCAAGGGTCAAAGGTTAAAGGTCACATAAGGCTATAAGAGGAAGATCTCCAGGGACTATTATATGGGGAACTTATAGATTCCCAAGGGCTATCCTACGGCGGTACCCATAGGTCCTCAAGGGCTATCCTCTGGGGTACCCATAGGTCCTCACGAGCTATCCTCTGGGGGTACCCATAGGTCCTCAAGGACTATCCTATGGGGGTACCCATAGGTCCTCACGGGCTATCCTATGAGGGTACCCATCGGTCCTCAAGGGCTATTCTATGAGAGTTCCCATAGGTCCTCAAGGGCTATCTTATGGGGGTATGCATAGGTGCTCAACAGCTATCCTATTGGGTTAGCCATAGGTCCTTAAGGGCTATCCTATGAGGGTAGCCAAAGGTCCTCAAGGGCTATCGTATGGGGGTACCCATAGGTCTTCAAGGGCTATTCTATTGTGATAGGCATAGGCCCTGAAGGAAGTAAGGCAATAGGGAGATAAGGCTAACAGGAATATAAGGCTATAACGCCGAAGGCTGCATGGAGTATAAAAATATGTGCGATATGAGAGTATGAGGTCGTAGGGCAACCTAGCTATATAGATAATATCGAGTGTCTGTATGTATTTTACTGGATGGAAAGTTAAATGCCTGAGGTCATACATTAAAGGAGAAAACAGCCGTGCAGTATGCACGGGTTCTCGCTAGTATATATATAATTCTCGAAAGATTAACTCTTAACACTTCTTTTGAACTACATGTTTAATAAACCACAATAATATAAAAATGTTGAGAATGTAATTTATATTTATATTCAAAAAGATAATAAAAAATCAGTCTAAACCTCAATAAACAAGCAATATTTATTATAATGTATGAGCGGGTGTGAGGGTGAATCTTGAGATTTTTAATGAATAATCAGTTGAGAAGAAAATGTAGCAAAATTTTTGGAAGAATAAATTTTATTTTGTTGATTTAACGGAAATTTTCGATCTTAAACGATCATTATCAACCTAATACATTACATTCAAATGTATTATTAGCAAAAACTTATATCAAACCATCTATTGATTTTATTTTAATGCATTATAATGCATTACTAGCAAACAATTATATTAAACTATCCCTTGATTTTTTTAATGCATCATAATGCACTACTAGAAAAAAAATATATTAAACTATCTATTGATTTTATTTTAATGCATTATAATGCATTATTAGCAAAAAAACTATATTAAACTCAGGGATGCCAAATCATAATTTCAAAAAACAGTAGTTCTTCTTTTGAAAATCAGGATTTTGTCAGGAGAATTTTTTCAAAATCACGAGTAAAATCAGGAGATTTTCTTTTCGAAATCAGGAGTTCCTTGTTAGGTTTTATCTGACAAAATGCAAGTTTCCACTAGTCTATACAGTTCTCGTTCCTAAATCAACAGGATTTACTCTGTTGTTGAAGGAAAAAAATCTTTTGTAAATGAAATAAATAAAGCAAGATTATTTATTTCATTTAATGTTTATTTCCATATTCACGTCGACACTACCTATTAGAATATACAATATATAGAAATATAAACTCAAATTAAGGAATACGGCAATCAAAAGTCATATCATAAAGAGTGGTCCAAAAGTTTCGACCCCTCCTTAGTAAATCGATTATATCTATTACAAACTTATATGCATATATTTGATGAAAGTATACATTTTTATAGGACAAGACGAGAGATATCTTTTGAAAAAAAAAATTCGAAATACTTAAATTTATCATCATTTTATTGTCATTTTACTAATCTTGAGTGAATATTTTGATCGTGGGTTTTTTGATAAAATTCAAAAGAAATATTTTTATGGTGGTGGTATGTTCTTTTGTTCGTAAAATGTTTTTAAGGGAGAGGTGTGAGTGGTTGTGAGTTATTGTGTCTCTGATAATGTACATTCACACCCCGCCCTTAAAAACATTTTACGAACAAAAAACATACGACCACCATAAAATTATTTTTTTTTAAATTTTTATCAAAAACTGCACTGTCAAAATATTCACACACGATTAGTAAAATGACCATAAGATGGTGATAAATTTAAGTATTTCGAATGATTTTTTTTCAAAAGATAGCTCTTGTTGTGCCGTACAAAAATGTATACTTCGATCAAATTTATACATATAAGTTTGTAATAGATATAATCAATTTACTGAGGAGGAGTCGAGACTTTTGGACCACCTTTATATTTCTGAGTAATGCATTGAAAACAATTGTTCTAAAAATAATTTTCTTAAATTAAGATATCATGCTACAAAAGAAAAACATAAGAAATACGTTATCTTGTTGAATATTGTTATTAAATCCAGTAAAAAATAAGAAATTTCTTTTTTTCTTCGAAGTTCGCACTGATTCAGCGTGTTGCTAATCATCAAGTAATTGGAAAAAATAAAATCAGGAGAAATCAGGAGAAAATCGTAAAAATCAGCTCCTGAAATCAGGAGATCTTTCATCAGGAGAAAATTGAGAAAATCATGAGACTCCTGCCAAAATCAAGAGGTTTGGCAAGCCTGATTAAACTATCTATTGATTTATTTTAATGCATTATAATGCATTATTAGAAAAAAATTATATTAAAGTATCTATTGATTTTATTTTAATGCATTATATTTGCATTATTAGCAAAAATTATATTAAACTATCTATTGATTTTATTTTAATGCATTATAATGCATTATTAGCAAACATTGTATAAAACTATCCATGGATTTTATTTTAATGCATTATACGCAAATAATATGTTAAATCATCTATTGCACTTATTTTAATGAATAATTGTTTAATGGCATGTTAAATTATGTGTCGGTTTTATTTCGTTAGTAACTACTTTAGTTTTACATTTCCATCGATGTGCTGTTTGAAAGGTATCGATTATTATTAATTAAAAGAGTCTTTTAAATATTTGAATAGAAAATATTTTGATCATTTGAACTTTATGTATCTAGGTTAATTTATTAATGTGAATAAGCAACAAAAATATAGAGAAATAAATGCGAAAACCTCGGATTTAAATCCTTGTGTTATATGTACTTCAAAAAGCGAACAGGTATATTCACTTTGTTTTTTATCATCTGATAAATATCTAGGCAATTTACTTTCTCTATGCAGTTTTTGTGCATTTTGAGACCTTTTTCAGGCGATGTTTTGTTAAAAAGCTACGATTTGGTTCAAAACTAATATCAGATTCGGAATCAGCGTTAAAAACTGAGTCGATTTATATATGTGGGTGTGGGGCGTGGGTGTGGGTGTGGGTGTGGGTGGGTGTGGGTGGGTGTGGGTGGGTGTGGGTGGGTATGGGTGTTGGTGTTGGTGTGGGTGTGAGTGTTGGTGTGGGTGTGGGGTGTGAGTGTGGGTGTGGGTGTGGGTGTGGGTGTGGGTGTGGGGTGTGGGTGTGGGTATGGGGTGTGGGTGTTGGTGTGGGTGGGTGTGGATGTGGGTGGGTGTGGGTGGGCTTCTGGGTGATGTGTGGGGTGTGTGTGTTGGCTGCTTCTCTTCACCCATCCACCCATCCACCCACACCCACTGACACTCACACCTCACACCCAGAGTATGGGTGAATGTCTGTATGGGTATCTTTGTTCCTTCGATAGTATTATGCACACCCACACCCATACTCGCCCCATCCACAAACATCCACACTATATGTGTTCAGTTTTTGTTCACACATGGTGAAGATATTTCTCACTTGTATCTAAGGGCTTCGTTATTGTCATTTACCGGATTCAAATAGAAATCTTATCATGAACATTCTCTATGTGTTACATCCAATACGACGAGGAATTCGATAGATATTGAATAGTTGGGAAAATCCATTGTGTTCTAACATATATGGTATCGCAAAAGCAAAGAAAATACAGAGTTCTTGTTTTTGATCAAGTTCTATTGTATGTTGATAGACGGTACAAAGAAAAAGCCGTACAGATACTGAACAGAGCCATTGTGCATGGTTTGGATGGCAAATTGTTCATCATCTGAACATTACTCCTTTTAAACTACATGCAAGCCAGTCTGAATATGACGACCAGTCAAGAAATAACAAAAAGAAGATGAATAAAACAACTGATTAAAATATTCTGGCAATGAGGTTAACATTATTCTGTGTAATAATCTTTGTATGGCTTGGATCGAGAAAATAAACAATATTGTACGTTGACTTGAAATTAGATTTGTAAATTGCCGTGTACCCTATTAGGTGTCTTGTTTGTTCTTCTCATTGATGATGAATTAACTTTTGATGCATTGGATTATAATTACAGTCGAACGAATCAGTAAAAAAATGTCGGAAAAAATGAGGGTGTGGGTGTGGGTGTGGGTGTGGGTGTAGGTGTGGGTGTGGGTGTGGGTGTGGGTGTGGGTGTGGGTGTG
>CAJNOP010004202.1:0-10984 GCA_905250075.1 Rotaria sp. Silwood1 | reverse complement strand
ATCATCATGTTTCGTATGCATATTGTTTCCGAAAAATTTGTATGATTCTTTCTATTAATATTTATGAAACTCCTACATTTTAAATGTTAACTTGAGTACTATCTCAGTGTAATCTATTACATACAGAAGATTTGTTTTGTCTTGGTTCGATCGAAATTTCTTTTATTGTCTGAAGTATTTTAGAAAAAATGATGTGATTTAATACATTATATGTAAGATGATGTTAAATAAAAATCAGTAATTCTAAAAATTCATTTTTGCAACAAGAACTTTTTTTTTTTTGTTGGAACTAAATTGTTTTTTTTTATTTTATTGAATTTATGGAGAGATATTTACGGAGGACATAGTGATAGAATGAGTTTTTTAAAATTTTCAGAAGCAAGAACCGAGTATAGACGCAAACAAAATTTTCTTTTTTTTTGAAATACCACTTTTCAAAAAGAATCATTATTGATGTTGATGTAAATATGTATCTGCTATCATGATGAGTATATTTTAAAAAAAGGAAATGCTAATTTAAATCTATATTCAATTCTATAAAAGCTATCCACATATTTGAACTTGTTCCGACTATCTTCACCATAGTCAGAAAAAAACAAAGTCATGATGACTTTATTCGTTGCATTAGTTCTTTTACTGAGAGAACATTTTTTTTTTGGTTTTCTGTTTCGTTCTTTTAGAATGTCATAATTCAAGCAAATTCGTTTTCGAGAAGAGATTTTAAAAACAGAACGCCACAACATGAGAAGAAAGAAAAAAAATTGAAAAAAACTGTCATCAAAACAACAAAAAAATGTGCTTATTGAAGAAAAAAACAAAAGCATGCATTCTTTTTTTCTTTCGTTTGTCATCTATTTTTCAAGGATATTTTATATTCTTGACATACGAAATTTTTTTTTATCAGAGACGAAAACAAAACCAAATAAAACCTCAAAGAACATAAGGTTTAAGTTTTGTCAGATACGTTTCCAGATACTGTATATAAATCGTCATAGAAAATCAATGTCTTTATTTCATTTTAGGTTTATCTGACTGAAACAGATACAAAATAAAAGTTTAATTTTTAATCCAGAAGATAATATGACATTATTTCTGTGTTGAAATTAAATAATAAGTTGGAAATTATTGAACGAAAAGAAAATCATTTTAACAATTTCCTGTTGTTTACTTGAAAACAAAATAGTTATATTATTATCATTGTTGAAGAATCTAATTTTTCTGTGTAATCTCAATAACTTGATAACAGCAATAGCCAGTGTTGCTTGTGCCTTTCACAACAATTAAACTAAGAGAACCCTATGAGAAGCCTTTTCATCTGATAGTATTAAAGAGAAAACTACTTTGTAATCTATGCTCCTTGTAAAAAATTTAAAAACATACATGAGAAAATTGTTTCACTTCAAGTAAATTTTAATGACAAAAATTTGTGCGAAGTTGTTCGATTTAATGTTCTACACTAACGATCTATTTTGAAAATCATCCTACAGTACATAGCATGAGATAAAACAATGTCCGATAGAGTTCTCCTCTTTCGACTAGTGAAATTTCTGGGTTACTATGTGTTTTTGTTGAGGAGTTATTGTATATCTGGCGATGACTTTTGTTTTCGGACACACATTAGTTATTAGTTTTAAGCCAAAAACTTAAGCGCCATTGTTGATTAGAGTTACGAAAACTCAAGATTACATTTCACAGTGCAGAATTTGATTTTCATAAATAATATATCCTTATATTTGATGTGCATCAATAAAGACGACAAGCACAAGATGATCTGTTGTACATATCCACAATTGTTGTTTTTTCATAAATGATCTAACTAACGAGTATTATATATATATATATATTAATAAAACGATTATTTTATTTTTTAATTCAAATTTTAATAGGCATTGTGTTAAAATGAAAGAAAAGACTTTATTATATATGTACTTTTTATTTATAGAAATTTTGCTCTGGTATAACTGAAATTGAGAGCTGATTGTGAATGTAGCAAATAATTATTAAATTTATTATGTCTTAAATTAGAAAAGTCTTTCAATCAATCCTATATACTTATTTTCTTATAAGACCTTATTTAATAAGTAAGAGAATTTGTTTTTCTTGTATGGAATCCTATTGAGAAGCATAAAAATCGATCAAAATATGTTAATATTAATCGAAATAGAATGTGAAAAAATGATTTCGTAATTCTAAATAAAAGTAGAGGAAAATTGAACATCTTTTTTTTCTGGATCAATCTATTAGTTGTAGAGATATACGTGAAAAGATTTTTATATTATCAACATCATCCACTTATTAATCGTTTTCGATAAAAAATATATAGATTTTGTTCTAGTTAAAAAGAAAAGTATTTTTCTTGGAAATGAAAATTTAATTATTTACATAAAATAACTATGATATTTGTTAATTATATTTCGTAGAAAATAGATATTATATGGAACAGATTTTTATTAATCGACGAATAAATATTAAGATGAAATAATAATTTAAAATAATTCTAAATGTTTGTCTCAATTAAGAATTATTTTATGAATATATAAAGAAAAATATTTATTCTACGCGAGGAGTTCTAATAGTGCATAGTAACCTAGAGCAAAACTTTCTTTTTTGTCTGGACTGATAGTAAAATGAAAACTCTATTTTCCTATGAGATATTTATATTAATACTCATTTAAAACAGAAAGACTAATGAGTATCTTTTGAATAACTTTTCATAGAAATAAGGTAGAAAGATGCAGTGTTCACTCTTCCACAAACTAGATGACGACACATGGAATGGTATATTTTTCTCTCAGATTTAAAAAGAGGTGCTGTGAAAAATGATATCTTTTTTTTTTTTGAGCATCAATGTTAATGTAACCATCAGATATCATAATAAAATGTAAAAAAAATATATATATTTAAAATTTTCCCTTTTTCTATTCTTTATCTCTATTTCAAGATATGCAGTGCATGAGTTATTACTCAAATTGACGGCGAATGTATTGTTTTTATTCGCCGTTTCATACAATCATCATTCGTTTGCTACAATGGTGAGTGCACGACATTCAAGTTATTCTTACACATTCGAGATGAAAACTCAGACGAATTGAACATGAAATGTTTAAAGACGACAAAGATATCGTACACTCAAGATTCCATTGCTTGGCAAAACACCGGTTGTTATCATGCGCTGCGTATTCTCAATCCATAACGTCGTCTTTTATCGCGTCTTTCCGTTTCTACTTCTTCTCGTTCTTCCTAACAGAAGAATAAAAATAATTTTCTAACTAATGGAGCTTTTGAGGGTGGCTCTAAAACAATTGAACCTTCTCAGGGATATCCGACGTGCTGTTGGTGACCCGTGCAGGCGTGCAGATGGTAGGCCTTCATAACATACATCAATGTGTGTATGAATAGAAGCGTCCATTTCGTCATCGTCTTTTCGAAGATGATGATCATGGTCGTACTATTCCTACATACATCGATGTATGTTTGCCTAACCATTGATTGCCGGCTTTGTCCACTGTACGAGCCAGCAGAATACGGAGGGTATCTCTGGTCGCGCGTGCGCGAAATTTTGCAGCTGCTTGCTTCGGCAAGCTTAGATTTCACGATGACCAATTTATTTTCTCTTTAAAATCGAAAAAAAACCAATTACATTTTCTTTTTTACATCTTCAATGTTTCTTTTCACTAGAGCAATATGTGGATGATTTGCAGGAAGTGATTTGTTCCAGATTTCTTGAGCTTTCTCGTAATGTGAAAGTGCTTTTGAGTACTCGCCCATGTTATTATACACCATACCGATGTTGTTATAGGAAGCAGCCAGGTCGGGATGATTCGGAGGGAGATCTATTTTACGGATTTCAAGTGATCGTTCATACGATGAAAGTGCTTTTGAGTACTCGCCCATGTTATTATACACTATACCGATGTTGTTGTAGGAAGCAGCCAAGTCGGGATGATTCGGAGGGAGAGCTATTTTCTGGATTTCAAGTGATCGTTCATACGATGAAAGTGCTTTCGAGTACTCGCCCATGTTATTATACACCATACCGATGTTGTTGTAGGACCAAGCCAAACTGGGATCATTTGGAGAGAGAATTTTCTTGTAGATATCCAGTGATTTTTCGTAATATAAAAGTGCTTTTGAATACTCGCCCATGTCATCATACACCCAGCCAAGTTGATGATTGTAATCTGCTCTATCTTTATCAGAAGGCGCCTTTTCAATGAGGATCTGATAGAGTTGTTCAGCTTTTGCAGGTTCGCCCACTTTAATAAGTATGAAACCAAGTCGAGACAATCCCGTGCGACCACCAAGATCCTTACGTATGTGTGCTGTAAGTGTGTTTAATTCGTGATTGTCATTACCGACAATAGTGAGATTAACTTCGTATAGCCGATCACAGTGATTATCGGGAATTTGTTCAATGCGATCGATACGAAAAATCGCATGTGTTGAAAATAGTATTTCTTCCTCTTTATCTTTGTAGTAGCCAACTTTGCTTACTTCAGCAAATGGTGTTGAGGATTTTGTACAAATAGCCGTGTCAATGGTCATAACGAAGAGAATGCCAACTGAATTTGTATTAGATGCTGCTGGTCGTGCAAAGTTTTTGAAAGATATCTCACGGTTGCGACTTGTTGACAGAAAATTATTAAAGGACATAAGTCCTCCTTTGGTTTTTTTCATTTTTTCAAAATCTTCCATGGACAAACCTTGTCCACGGAAGACTTGAAAAGTTGTTGGCATGTTTCCTTGTTGTTCACCATATAGTTCGGTAATATGTTGATGTAAATGACGGATGAAAAAGCCCATTTTAAGGATGATGTCAACGTCCATTTGTCGGAGTCCACGATTGAGCATGGGATAAATAAATGTCTCCGCCGTATACCACCATATTGGTGTATGATCACGATATTCACGTTCAACAAGTTTAATTTGATCTTCAGAAATATCATCCTGTTCACGACAATAATCGACCAGATCTTTGATGGATTTTTTATCATCATCTTCGATCTCCAAGAGTGCTTCCTTTAACAATTGTGTATACATAAATAAGGCATCACGACCATTAAAGCTGATGGGGATCATAGCTTGATCACATCGTTGTCGATCAATTTCAAGGGCTTGACAAATTGGTTCTATTTTTGTGTATACACCCTTAACCTTGCTTATTTTTTTAGCCCATTGTTCATGAACCGATTGGTTACCACAAAACACATAAATTGCTTCCAGTTGTGGCAATGCTTCGATTTCTGGTACTATTTGACGACCCAAAGAACCTGATACGATCATAAATACCTTTTCTTTTTTGATTTCACTTAGGAAATTAACGCATTGTTGGGCATCCGTAAACGTTGTGATAGATGCCACAATTTTTCGAAGATGTTGCAATGAATTCTTAAAATCGTTATCTGATTCTTGCAAATTGGCATCGAGCCATACCAAAAGGAAATTTTGAAGAATCCGACGAGCAGTTTGAGGTAGTACTGCATTTCTGCTTGTCGTTGTTGTTGGTAAGGATGCTGCTGCTGTTGTTGATGATGATTTTTTTGGTTTATGTATTGTGGAAGGAGAAGATGATCCACTAGCAGTTGATTTTGAATGTTGCTTTTTGTCCATTTGGATGATTTTGATGATAATATTGACGTTGTGTTTTTCGTAAATGATTTTTTTCAATAGGTTTTTTTTTTCTTTTTTTCGTGTTGACACTTTTTATTTTTTGGTTTGTTATTTTTGTTGCTATAGAAGACTTGAAGGATTTCTTTGCTCAATTTTTTGTTCGTTCGTTTTTTTATTTCAAGAGTTTTTTTTTATTAACAAAATGACACTGACGAAACATGTGTCACTAATAACAGAACAATTGTATTATCGATCAATTGCGCATGATTTGTAGGAAAGAAAAAACAAAAAGTTACAAATAGAATTTCAAAATAAGTCGCTATATTTTTTGTTTCCATTGTTTTTCTTTTTCTTTACTCCTATCTGGTTTCATTAGAAAATTCTCTTATTTTATCTAAGTTTCTATATGCAACACATCTTTAATCAATAAAATAAATGTCTTATCAAAAAAAGAAAAAAAGAACGAAAAAAAAGAATTCATTTGTGTAGTTAGAGTAAAAATGTTGAAAACATAATTATTTTCCATGACTAAAATATCTTTTCTTGAAAATACAACAGAAGTTCATTTAGTTGTTGATTTGGTTGTTATACGCAAGTCATTATGTTTTCTTTTGAAGTTTGCATCATCATCTCAACAAATCAGGGAAGAAGAAAAATAAACATATAATAAAATGAATCAATATTGTTTGCATTATTGCCAAGGTTTTTTCCAACATAGATGGAAAGAATGAGTATCGAAATAATGCCACGTGTAGATGTGAGCATGAGTTTGATTCTGTTTGTCCTTCATAATCACACTTCATATTCAATAGATATTATTCTAACAGATTTTCACTAAGAACAAATGTATTTTATTTATGAGAGGAGAAATGAATTAAAAGACATAATTTGCTTCTAATAATATTTAATTATATATGATACAGCATTTATAGAATTAAGATGGTTGCTCATATGTTATAATATACTACGACACGAAAACAACAAAACTATATACCTACAATACATACAACGATTGCAAGTAAAATTCAAAATATACACAAGGACACTAGATTTCCACGAGTAAAATATAAAGATACATCTATATAAATATTGTTATTCTTATATCCCTTCTCTTGTTTAACTAGTGTCTGTTTGTTTGGATTCTAATTTGACATACAACACTTTAAATGAAATATATGGTCATTTTTTCATTTCTTTTTTTTCTCTTAACGTACATATTATCGATAAAAAAAAGACAAATCAACGATTAATTTAAATTCATTGATTTATAATATTCTATTAGAAGTAAGTTAATATTTCTTCCATGTATTTAATAAACAAAATATTGACTTCGACTTTTGTACCATTCCCAAAAAAAGTTTCTTTATTGTGTTATTAATTTGATCCGTAGATCATATATGACCGTGAAACGTACCTCAAGATAAAATTTCTGTGCTTTAGATATTTTTGAAATCTTCGAACTGATGAATCGATTTTCATTCATGACTAACAGCATTATGTAATGTGCATCCTGTGAGTTTCGTTTTCCGAAATAGGTTTTTTGCTAGTGTTTCAAAATTTGTTGCTAGTTTTCTCTTAAAAGATGTAGGTATAGTAATAGTTTGGCTTTTACATCATTCGTACAAATTGATAGATCTGATGTTCGTTCTTGAAATTTTGATGATAAATGACTCTTGCTAAAATCTGTCTCTACGGCAAGACGTCAAGTCAAAGTTCAAAAATCAATTTTTTTGTTATTAGAACTTTCCTCATAAGTAAAATAATCATGAACTTCATTAGATATTCAATAGTTCAAATAAAAAAATCTCATAAGATGGAGTGTGGTTGATTGAAGAAGAAGAAATCACAGCCATAGGCACACCCACACCCAAAGTACACAGGTATAAATCAATTCTAGAAAAATTAAAGACAAGTATATATATATTAGTTTTATATTTTTGAAAGCATGAAATTACAATGAGTTTTTAGTTGATTTCCACATCAAATCTTTTTCAAATCGATTCAATACAGATTGAAGAATTGGATTGCGTTTTTTCCTACTTAAATTTTTCTAAATATATTATTATGATGTAGAGATGAAGAACTATTCAGAATTCCTTTGATCAATTTGAATCTATACTGTTGATCATGCCATTATGGATGACTTCTGATCTGATCCAAAAATTTTTTCATCAAAGGATAACGAGGAAATCTAGTTAAGAAATGACTGAATAACAGCAAAATTTAATATCATATAAGTCATTTGAGAACACATCATAACTATGAGAATCATTACAGATTTTTGGCCAAATATGTACAAAAGTGTTCATTATTATTTACTTCTGAACAAGTACGCCAATCTGAATAGAATTTTCACTACAGAAAAAAAAAAGAAATCAATACGAAATTTGACTTGACATGTGACTGCAACAAAAACATGTCTGTCATAGTAACAAATGTTACACCATAGAAAGAAAAAAAAAATTTCTTTTTCATTAAATAAATAAAGACATCATACGTCATTATTTTATTTTTCATCAGATACTTTTTTTATTAATAATATACAATAATAAGACAAAAAAAATGAGACAAAAATGTAAGAAATAAAATATTAAACCAAGTCATGACGGGGACTATGGCAGAGAGCGTGGCTCTAGATGGGAGCATGTCAATAAATGAAGTACTTCGACCCACACCAGCGCAAAATAATGTCTTTAGATTTACTTTAAGTATTTACAAGATCGAAACATATCCCTATTGAACGTGTAGCAAAGACTATATTTTAGTTATAAGAATTTTGGTTGATGATGAGGTTTTCACTTTATACAGTCTTATTTTATAAAGATGTAATCTAGCGGCATCCATTAATAAAAAGAATAGAAATGTCAACGGTGTTTACGAATTTTCAATCGATGTTAGTCTTTTTCAGTCGACTATTCATTCATTCATTATGATTATCAAATAATGTTTAAACTTAGTCATTTATCTATTTGGTTTTAAAATAAATGAATTGAATATAAATTAAACAAAATGGATAAACTAAGTAAATCACTTGAAGTTTTAAGGTTACTTTCAACAACAAAATCAGAAACATTAATAATCAAGTAAAATTTGATTTTTCTGGTTTTCATCTCTCCTCGAATGTTCTTCTCATTTAGAGGTAACAATGAAAATTATTTTAAATTAGTTAAAGGTAGTGTGGAAACATTATTTACAACATGTGACGAAAATGCTTATAATGTATGATTGACTGCCGAAGAAAATCTTAATAAATTTGTTAAAGTATTATAAAAGAAATTCTTTTTTTCTGTATAATTTTGTATGAATTATAAAATAGAATTAAAAAGAAGCAGATTTAATAAGAATTCAAGGTGAATTATATCGAATTATAAAACATAATCCTAATGCTGGACCAAATGCTTTAAAAGGTTATTTTTATAATAAGGATTTTTTTAAAATTTCGATTAGGTGTTCTGTGGTGATTTGTCGAATTAGCAAATGTAATACATTCGAAAAAGATTCAACTATTTTATCAAGATATTATGAACTTACTTTTCGTATTCTTGGTCGATCAATTAATGATAAGGAAATTAAAGTAAGAAAAAGAAAAATCTTTGTCATCTAAGACAAGTTTTTTAAAGAAGTAATCAGAAAAATGTCATACGGTTGAATAGAAACATAGAAAAGAATTGCCCTACCATGTTTCGATTAAAACTTCTAGCATGAGAGGATGTTTTTCAGAAAATGTAGAATAGGTAGTCTGATACTATTTGACGAAATACGAACTGAGAAACTGTCCATCATTTGAAGCGATCCGCCCTCGAAAGTAATGGAGCGTAGAGTTTCATGCAACTTAAGAATGGTTTTGTCATAGGAGTTCACTGGCTATCGTGATAGTTAAAGTATGAAGTCTAGTGAGAACGAATTTTTCTTTTCCTAATATTAACAATAAATAATCTTCTTTTGAAATATATAATCAATGACTAAATTATTCTTAAGAACTTCTCGTGGCCTATTCAGCAAATGTGTTATCCTATGGTTATAGCACGTTTTCTAATGACAAATGCAATTAGTAAGTTTTCTTTCAAATAATAATTTCAATCCATTATAATTGTCTTTTATTTTAATAGATCAATTACTTGAATATCAAAATAGTAGTACACGCTTAATAATTGTTTATCTTGGTTTAATAAAAAAAATTCTTCAATTACTTGGTTATTCAAATTTATTTGATTTTGATCAATTATTAATTTCAACCCAAATTGGATCTATAGAAGAAATTCGTGTTAGTGAAGCCTTAAAAACAGGTAAATATTGAGAAAAAAAACAAGAATTTTTTTTCATTTGTTTTGTTTTTCTAAAACAATAGCTTATTCAACATGTCAACGTTGATTTATCGAAATGAATGATGAATTCGATTCAACATCAATGATTAATAATGAAAAACGAACATCAACTGCTAAACTTGTTCATCAATTATATTTTTTTCCAATTAGATATATATTCAATATGGATGGTACAATAAAAAGTGATGATGAATCGTGTATTAGTGTTAAATGTGCTACACCAATATGTCTATCGTATTTATCAACAATTTGGTCGATTTGATTACCTTATTGAAAGTATGTTTAATGCTTGTTTGAGGCTTCTTTTTGTAAAGTTTCAGTTCAGTGAAATAGATTTTTTTTAATAATCCAAAATTATTTCTAATATCGTAACAGTAGGAGGGCCTAGGTGAAGGGGACTGTGACAGAGTTTAGTTGACGTGGCTTCAATTGGTTAAAGTCTCAAAGTTTTAGTGAAAGTTATCTGATAGATATGACAATTTCACTATTAAATTGTTGAAACATATATATATTGGAATCTGAAAATTCAAGAACGGAGATTTCTCAATATTGATTCAGCAGCTCTAGTCCTATTGCTACTTTTAATTTTTTTGAAACCAACAAAAGACTAGAACATTATCAGACTCGAAAAGATATCAAGTAGAACACTTTATTGAAGCTCAAAGCCTGCATTTATACATCAGAGATTGAAATCATACAATCACACAACTACCTCAAAAAAGTTCTAAGCCGAAGTTCGAGATATGAAATCAATTGTATCCTCTAAGAAGTTTTTCTTTAGTCTTTGAAGATTTCTGATGAGATATAATTTTGTAATTGAAAAAGCTTGTTAGCGCAGCTCCTACGGAGCTGAAATGTGGAACTCACGTATACCTTTAGCTTTGTTACCTGACGCATCATCTGTATACTGAAAGACTTCTTGTCAACTATAGTTGTTTTCCTTGAGAATCGATGAAAAGAGCCGGAATTTATTATTTATTTGTATATTAAAAATATATATTAAAAAAAGAAAATATTGTTTTTTCATTTAAGCGCGCTCGATTTCATTT
>CAJNOP010004201.1:0-10985 GCA_905250075.1 Rotaria sp. Silwood1 | reverse complement strand
CCCACACCCCACCCACACCCACACCCCACCCACACCCACACCCAAATTGAGACTAGATTGGTGCGGCAGACGAAGAATGCAAGGTAATTGGGTGTTATTTCACCCAGGTTGTGAAAATCGAAAATTCTCTAATCTGTATATCTAATGTACGATAAGAAAAAGAATTTGTATATAAATCTTTTTTCTGACTCAAAATGATGGCACATTAGTTTCTTTTTCGTAACTCAGAAAAATGATGGATTAATTCTTTTCCCGACACAGAATGATGACTTATTAGTGTCATGTCGATTGGCCGGCATATATTCTTGATGTGTTGTTTTGGGCACTCTTTCTTTTCTTGCATATCGTTTCATTTTTTATATACATTAGTCCTTTTTTTGGCTCCTCTCATATTCTTTTCTTCGCCTTTTAGTATTGATATACATATAAATAGGAGAAGATTGGGACGCGATGAATTGGAAAACAATATGCGTGGAAGAGAGATATACATATCGGGTACTTCCGCTAGTATATGTATATACGATTTCACGTATGTCCTTGATGTACGTGGGCAACTTTATTATGTAATCATAGAAACAATTCTGAATACATATACGATATAGATGATATATATATATGAAAAACGAGCAAAAAAAAGAACCAATTAAAGAATCAAAGAGATGAAAGAGAATAGAGGTTAGCAATAAATAGTGAATATGTATACATGCGACATCATTGTAGCATACTTATATTTAGATGAGTCATCAAAGAACGAATTTGCAAATCAATCAAGACACAATGTACCTTTCAAACTTTATTTCTTTACCCATAGGCTTCAATCCACACCATAAAATTTTTATAGAGATCTATTTGGTTTTATGCAATGTAATTCTATCTGAAAAGAATAATGTAAGATTTGTTGAATATTTTTCTTTCGTTCTTCCTGCACGACATACTGCATTATCTTGTGCATTTGTCCCGCCACCTATATTAATAGAATTTCATGCAATTCCAACTTATTTTACAGATACAATACAGCTACACTTAAAGGAACTAGAATAGACCCCAAGCTTCCATTTGCATCTAGAGTGAGAAAGATAAAAAATGGCATTTCGTCGAGATATTTTTGCAATTTTCGAAGTAGGTCACAATTCCAAAAGTTCTTTTTGTGTACTCAAAAAGTGAGTACACTCTAGAATCGGTCAGTGTGTCCGGCCGTCCGGCCGTTAACACGATAACTTTTGAAAGGAGAGTCCGATCGCGATGAAATTTTCTACACAGTTTAGTCTTAACAATATCTCGGTCGAGTTCGAAGATGAGAATGATTGGCCGAACCATTGCTGAGCTGTTGCAAAAATAGTCATTTTTCCCTATGAGAAGATAGGCCCTTCTCTGCTTTCATAAAAAACTTTTACTATCATAGTCATATAAAACCCTAACTATTATATGCCATTCGATAGAGAATTTCACGAGCTACAAAATGGTATATAAAACATAAAGAAACAAGAAAGCTAACTCGCCTATTGCAAAGATAATTAATCGGAATTCGGTTCTGTTTTTGTCCACGCTCTATGTGATCCACAATTAGAGCTCTATCTTCCCATCACAGAGATGATAGTTCGAGGTTTTCTAGAATGGAGAACTCGAATCTATATTCCATTCGCCTCGAAATCCCAGTGGTTGAGCAATGACCAATAAAAATCAAGTTATAGGAAAAACGAGTTTCTTAGGGTAAATCAAGGTGAAGAGTTCAAATCTAAGCTGTATTCACGCCAAAATCCTATTGGTTGAGCAGTAGCCAACAGAATTCAAGTGTTTATAGAAAGGATTTGTCAGGCTAATTTTTATATCCTCACATTCTAGGATGACCGATTTGTCTCATTCACTTTTTGAAGTACACATAACTCTCGGATTTAAATCCGAGGTTTCCACATTTATTTCTATTAGATCAAATTATGAATCTCGACTACAGATGCAATCAATAAAAATATGATCAGTGGAATTTAATTGATGTAATAAGGAAAAAAGATAAGAGTTCCAATATTAGTTAGAATTATTTAGGATATCGTCGTTCGATAATCATCTGAATCGGCACATGAGGACTTAGAATGGCATCAAAGCACAGATGTAGATCGTCAATTGTTTGTGTAGAACGAAACTTAAAACGACGAAATATACTTGACAAAATAACTCGTTCTTCCAGTCCAGCAAATCGTTGACCTATTTTGCAAATCATTTTGATTAACTATTATTAATTACAAAACATAGAAATAGCAAAATTTCACTGACCGATGCAATTACGTGATCCCGCCGAGAATGGAATGTAGGCAAATGACGACTGACTTTCTATAACTACTTCATTGTTTGCAAATCTGTCTGGATCAAATTTATCAGGATCGGAAAAGACACTCGCATCGTTATGAATCGCATGAATGAAGATGCATACTGTAGTGCCCTTTCGAATTGTCTGATCACCTACAACCCTATTCATTATTGCTATTTCAAAAGAATTTTTTTTTACTTACGATAAACAAAGTCTTCCTGTGCTTCTCGAGCAATACTTGGTACCGATGGAAGAACACGCATGCATTCCTACATTCACATGAAAAGATTCTCTATCATACAATGCGTTGATGAATTTCAATATACTTTGATGACACAGTCAAGATAGATCATATGTTGAGTATCTTCTATGGTGCACAGCCTTTCAGGATCATCTTAAACGATGGAAGAAATAATTCTTCTCATAGATGAATGAAATGAGAGTACAGACCAGCAAAGATGACATCCAGTTCGTCATGGATTGTTGCTTGAACGTTCGGATAGCAACCAACTAAATAGCACGCAAAATTGATAGCAGCTGCTGTTGTATCATGACCCTAGTATAGAATTAAGTTTGTGGATATTCGAAACAACAGTCAGAAAAACAGACTTCAAACATGAATGTATCGACTTCTTCTTGAATATCTTCAAGTGTAAGTTTTTCGGCATGCATTTGTGTGATCAGATTGTCAAGAAAGACTCGACGACGTGTATTCCTTTGCGAATCATTGTTCTCGATATTGTTCATGTTGAATGTAGCCATACGTTGTTGAATGACCTTGATACAAAAATTCGATAAGAGGTACGAATAGATCAAATTACCTCTCGAGAGAAATCATGAAGAATCTTCAGTTGTCGTTTTTGATCACGACCGATTGGTAACCGCTCGAAGATGAACGCCGGCCACAACCATGGAGATCGTGCTCGCACATTCAGTATATCACACATTCTACAAGACAGTTTAATCAAAGTTTCTTCGAAAGTGTTTTCATAGATTCTTACCGCATAGTTGCCTCAACAAATGCGTTTTTGCCATTGGTAGCTGTATCCAATTGAGCCTGAGGATTTGTACCCATGGCCGCTTCTAGATAGACATAAAAAATTCATTTAAATTGAAGTTTATCGATTAGAGAAATGACCAGCAATGATATCGAGTGTACATGCGGATATATATGAATATAGATCGTGAGTCTTGTTTGCTTGTTCTGGTTGAGCAAGCTTATCAAGATTACGAACAAGAATAGTTGCTTGTTCATTGAATATTAACATAAAACTGCGTAACAGATTAGTATCATGGAATGATGGAGTGATGAGTCGACGGCGACTTCGCCATTTCTCATTGTTACTATGTAAAATATAGAAATATAAACATGAAATGGTCACTTGTTTGAATTCATCTGTACCTTGTGAGCAAACCGGTCTTTAGCCAAGGTTCGAAGAGTGTATAGTCAAATGATTTGACCAATTGTTTGTTAATAAATGTCTGATGTAAGGAAAGAAAATCTCATTCGAACGTAATACATGGTCGTAAAACTGCTCATACCTCTAGTCCATCGGCTTTACACAAAAATATCATCGGCTTTATCGAATACCAGACGCAAAAAACACCCTTTTGTTGTCGTTGGCATTCTTTAGACAATTGCAACAGTAGATTGCAGTTGATTTCTGATCGTCGATCGAATTGATGAAGATTGCCAACGAATGGAATCGATGACCGAGGTAAACCTGGAATTGTTTGATAGTCGTGTAATAAGTGTTTATATCGCACCAATATGGGTCTTGTAAAATATGCAACAATAAGAATGAGAAAAAAAAGTATGGCCAATGTGTACACCATGCTTTACAGCCGTCTTCGATTGATACAAAAACGTAAGTGAGAATGACGACCGAACGAAAAAAAAAACAAGAGACAAAGTACCCTAGAGAATATACTGAGTTAAGGATACCCAAAAAAGTACCCTGATACCAGTATGTCACAGGAACTTTTGGGTACCAAAGTACTTGCAGGTACTTACAGGTACCTATGTGGTTCTTTGGCAAGTACCCTGCTGGAAAATGCACAGTAATTGGGTACCTAAAGGTACTGATCAAGTACTGAATTGGGTACCATTGTATAGTATTTCTAAGTACCCTGTTACCAAATTTTCAGTATGTTCAGGATCGAACCTGATCTTTGACTTTTTAAAATTTTTTCTTTTTCTTGAGATAATTTACTAGATTTTTTTTTTACTTTATTCAATTTAATTTTTTCAATTCCAAAAACTTAGCAGGAACAATTTCGGGATCCGACTCAGCTTGAGTTGGTCGTAGACCACTTCAGGGTAGTCCGATCTTAATTTACGACCAAGCTCGGCATTTCCTCGAGTAAGAAATAGTCAAGAAATAATTTAGAAAAAAAACTAGTATGAAAATTGATTATTTTCTTATGATTTATCGAGTTGTTTATATAGAGCCATACGTAAAAAAGAAAAACGGTGAATGAATAGTCGCCACACAGAACGCGAAAAATTTAGGATACCCTGTCGAGATTTCCTCAGTAAAGTTACAGACTTGTGTATCCATGCAGGTACTTATTCAGTGAATGTACTTTTACGGGTACCCCAAACAGTACATACATCAGTAAAATTACTGAGAATTTTCAAAGTACCCATATTGGGTACCATGCTAGAGCTTTCTCAGTACATGGGTACCCTGAACTCAGTACTTCCTCTAGGGTAGTGTCGTGAGCGCAAAGAAAGAGAGAGTAGGATATATTTCACCTCAAAAAAAACAACCAATGGCGTATCATTTGTAGATATAGTCAGCTGTCGAGGAAAATGAAGATGCTTGACTTTTGAAAAGTCGATCTTTTCTTTTCAGTTCTCGGATAATTATTGAAGAAAAAAATTCAAAATGAACATCTATCATATTTTAGAATTCTCCAAACTAAAAAAGACATAGTCAAAACCTACTTCGTTTCTAAACTTTTTCTCGTCACTCTGTTACAATATTATTGCGTATGTATGGATGTATGACTGATGAGAAAACTCACATTCACACCCACTTATTCTTCTTTCTACAAATCCTTAAAAAAATTTACCATTGATAAAGAAAATAAAACAACAACTTGTTATTTGAGATGACCAACGAGAATTTTTCTTTTTTTTTAAAGAAAATTGTTCGATGTTGACTTATCAAAACTGTAGTTATACATTTTTTTTAGAATCGTTATTCAGAAATCAATTTTTTAAAAATATTCCTTTAAAAGACATTTTTAATGCTTAATGCTAGACATGAAGAAGATAAGCTTTTTCCAGTTACGATATTTGTTGGTTGAATAAGTTTTATGAAGACTGAAAATCGTTCTTTCGATGAATCTTTATTTTTCATTAAATAGTCTTGCTTTATTCATTATTTAATATATTCTTTTCCTTTTGTTTTAGTTATTTCTGTTATAGATCGATTATTCTCATTCGATTATTGGAAACTTGATATTGTGTATTTATATTAGAAGAGTTTTAAAGAAATTCTAAAATATTATGTTTCATGACAAATCTTTTTAATAGTCTTATCTACAATATGCTCTTATGAACTAGTCAAATCATATTGCATAATACATAGGGTAGTCTAAAAGTTCTAAGAACTAATAATACTCTTCTTAACTAATACTTTTTAAATATTGTTGCGATCATTAGATAGCGTTAACAAATCATAGAGAATGTACTTGACGAATAAGGAATGCTTACGTTATCATAAAGACGATGAGAAGCAGTGTTGCTTCACATGTTGTCATCTTTTTAAGACAAACAAAATATTTTCTCCTTTTTCAGATTAGAATTTCACTCTTACTTCAGCCTAAATTTTCATTATATTCTTATCCTTAAAGTGAATGTGATCTTTCGTTGAGATTTTTACAAAAAGTCTTTCTCTATTTCTATGTACATGAATATGACTTTAAAACGGTTAGAAATGCAAATAATATTGATAACAATGATATATATTGTATAAACACTTTGTTTTAGTTATAACAAAGTCTATGAAAAGGGTGTGGGTGTGAAATTGGGTGTGGTTTAGAGCAAGACCAAGACCAGCACCCACATCCACACCCTCACACCCACACCCACATCCTCTTGAATGTTCAGAGATTTTTTATTTATGATTATAAAATAAATTTCCATAGATAATGAATATTAACAATCGCTTAAGTTATATTTACATCACCCAATGAATCAAATAATGATAGAATAAATATCGAGTTTTGTAATGAAAAAAAGTTCTAGAGAAACGTGATAATATGTCACTAATATCAATCATAAGATCTGCAACGATAATACCCTCTTCACTACTTAATACAGCAGGATTTTTATATCTCATAACATTCTTAACATCAAACAAACATATATGAATTCCAATACATTTAAGAAAAAAGAATCTCTTCTCATTTATCATACTGAGTTAATTATTAATGATTTGGATAGTTTTAACTAATTTATTGATAATACATTAAGATAGTTTTCTTTGTTTATGCATATATTTAATAAAGCAAGTAAACGGAAGATTCGACTAGAACTAGATGCATAGATTTTGTCGAATAAAACAAAGAGTCTCGATATGAGTGAAACCTTCATCAACGGTGAACTCTACTTAATGAAAAAATAAACGTCTGAAAAAAAAGGTTCCTTAACTGATGCGTTATAAATCATGTGTTCTGCCAAATAAAAATTTCCTTCGAAAACTGTGCTGTAGTTTTAATAGATTATTCAATATCTACAAAGAGAGTATATGTAATTAGAAAAATAAATCTAGAACATATTGTAAAACCAATACTGTAAATATGAACGGTTAGACATATTGTTAAAAAAGAAAAAGGCTATCTGATAATTAATCAATACATAGAGGAATTGAATATTTGTAATCTGCGGCTATTACATTACCTATAACTTGAACAACTGCTCGCTCAAGAAATCTTTTTAAACAAATAAAACTTGATCGATTTCGTCGGACCTTTTTCTTTCATAATATTTAAGTACATTATACTATGTAACAATCATAAAATTTATCTCTAAAATCGATGCGTTTAGATCGTTTATTGTGAGTGTGATCATGAAAAATATTTCTCCACATCTCAGTAGACTCTTATGCCATAGAACAGCATTTTTGTTTAGAAAAGCTATTCATTTGTTCTATAAAAAAGCGTTGAAAAAAAATTCTACAAGAACGCATTCGAACGATGTTTTAAGTTGAAACTAGAAATAACGTTTTCTTTTCATGGATGATTCACTCTTCCCAATAAACTGAACATTGTATCGATTAGTTTTTTTTGTTTTTGATAGCATTCAGTTTTCTTATATAAAGATTATCACAATACGTTTATTATAAAGGAAATTAATTACAAATATGTTAAGAAATGAAGATATCTTTTTATTTGAAGTTTTTCTGATTGAAAATAACTAACGAGATGAAACTTCGTTATGATCAGCTATATCGACGAATTTCTTTCTACAATAAAAAGATAGTTTTGTAAGATGAATACATTTATTTTAAAGTTTAAATAAATGAAACCCTGGTGATTAGAAATATTTTTTCTTGTCAAGCTAAATAATTTTTAACTTACCATTCGAATAATTTTTTGAAATTAAATGCTTTCAAATTTCGAATTATTGATTTGAAATCATGACCATCTAAAATGAAAAATAAATTTGCTGTCATATCATAACTAAAGAATAGATTGAATACAATTACATTTATTGTGCTATTTCAAGTTCTTTAATAGTTCTTTGAAAAAAACAAACCTAATCCAGCCTCCCTAAATGAAAATATTTAAATTTGAGTTAAAAAAAAGAACATATATTTACTTACATCGATGCTAGAAAAAGATCTTTATCCATATAAATATCGAGATCAAATTGTTGTAGAACTTCAATATCAGCTATAACACCTTAAATAATCATATGGATAGAAGTATTTTCCTCTTAAAATAACTTACTCTGATATCTTTCAATAATACAATTAATATTAACTCGTTGTTTGAGACTTGAAATAAGAATTTCTTTGTTTTTATTATTACGAATAAAACCTTCGACTAAATAAATCTCGATTGTTCGTGTTAATGACTAAATAGAAAACGGAAAAACAAAAATTTCGATTCAGTTAAACAAAACTTTGTACTATACTTCAATTTCATTTGTATATTTTGCTCCATAAGGTGAAAAGATTGTTTCAACGTCAATACCAAATATTGGATCCATATCTATTAATGATATTCGATTTGATTCAGAAAAGCATCAAATTCATCTGTATATATATACATGATGTCTAGGCTGATTACATAATGCTTATTTTAGTCAAGTTTGCTCGACTGAATGAATCTATCAACAAAGAAAAATTCACAACTTTTTTAATTCATTGAAGTTCATCATAGACATTATGATTGTTTATTACCAAAATGATATTTATGAGAAAACTTTTATGCAAATATTTTTGGACCTAATTGTAAACGATATCATTCTTTTGTTGAGTTTTTCATGTTCAAGAGCTGGACATGTCCATTAGACACCAATTTGTAGTATCCAAGGGCGATTCGATTACTCTCGAGCCTTCTCCATAACTATTAGATCTTACTGTCGTTTTCTTCTAATAGGATATAACTACGATCAGTTCCATTTTGGATTATTCCACGGACAAGAGTTTTTATTACAACAGAATAGCAAATATGAGCACCAACATTCAAATTTACAACATTAAAAGCTAAGTCTTGAATACTATAGTGAGTCATTCTACTGGTATGATACGCAATCGATTTTTTATTTTTGCAATAATTGAAATCAGATGTGGAATGAAAAATCGCAATCCACCAGACAAAGCGGGAAATATACTTAAAAAAGTTGTTAAAATTTCTAGAGCATCAAATTGATAATGATATGCATATATACATTCTTTTGGTACACAAGCATCAAAATATCTCTCATAAGACGTGTCATTTATCCATGTTTCAATAAACATATTATAAGCCAATGTCTCAATTGTATCATCAACAGCAAAGCGTGTCAATGCAGGATCAAATCTTATAGGAATACCAAATAGAGCAGCGGATACTTCCAACGTTATTTCTGCATTAAGATACATTACATCTCGAATTTCATTAATGCATGATACAGAATAGAAACAAGATAATGAAGAGCGCAACAGAACAATGAGTTAAAGCTGGACGAGAAGTTTGCCTTGACAGAGACCTTACGAAACAGAACCAGTTAGATAGACCTTGGTATAAAATTGAAGTTTATTATCTAACTGACTCTGGGGCTGACTTCCCACAAAAATGAGCAACAGAATGACGATTTAAACCACAACTGAAACGAAAATAACACCTGGAAAAAGAAATCTTAACCAAAATAACGATACTCACGACAATCATAGCTGAGGCGACTGCTCCTAATGAGTCTCTGGTTTCTGAGACAATCAGAAACGATCCTGAGGTCAAAACTTACGAATGCCCATCGTTGATGGGGAACATGACTAGGGACAAGAAATACTTCGAATAGTGGCAGTAAAAACTAATGTCTTCTGCCATAGATACAAGGAACTTCTGAGCTCTGTTTTAACAACATTAACGGTATGAAGCAGAACAGTAAATGGTTGTGAAGCATGTATATTTTAACTATTCTGTGCAACGACGGAAAGAAAAAAGACAAAGCAATGATTGGATGCACATTTTTTCAACCATTGATTAGCTCTCTTTCTCTTCATTGTTGACGCTTTCTGATCGATAAGTGGTAGAATAAGCAAAAGAATGAAAATATTCTTATGAAAAAAAACCGTCTATCCCAACAATATATGATCATGCATTATCCCGCGTATACGGTTGAATGCATTTCAACCAAACATTATTTCGATATGCACATAAAAAAAATAATACTTTCATTTTCTTTATTAAACGAGGTCGATACATTACCAACGTATTGTACAAGTCCTCACTAAATTTCTTACATCAGCACAATCAGCAAACGTAAATCTTTTGAAATTACAGTACTTTTCTAAAGGTATGTTACTCTATCCTTATTCAGAAGACTTTTTATCCTCAAGTAATACTACTAACGAAATAACGTTCTCTTTACATTCAAAATGAACTCATTCATTGGAGACCGGGATTAATGTAGTGTGATTATGCAAATTTTATTCTCGATATCCCATCTTTTTTATGCTTTTTATACAATTTTTGCGGACGCTTACGAAATTAATACAATCATCAGAGGATTTGTGCTCTTATTGAAATTCGCACGAACATTCTAGATTTCGTGAGTTTTTCATATAAAAACTTTGTTTTAATATAAAATCATATCTCAAATTTCGATCTAAAACTTTCTTAGCATGAGAGCTTAGCTATGACTTCCTCGGTTATCAAGTTTCAATATGCGTGAAATTTACATATGATGCAAGTAATATTTGCCCTGAAAATCTTCTTGCACCATGAAATGGTAATATGGGGCTGGTGATATCTCAAACCATTTGACGATGAGTTGAAAAATACTGGTACATTCCTCGTGGGCCTTAGGGAACTCGAGCCATAATACAGGTTCATATTGGTCGAAGAAGCCTTCCGCATGTTTTCATTTGTGTTCCACATAAAGGGTGTACCATAAGTAACGACTCCCTTTTTGTTTTCTTTCAATTTTTTCGTATTCAACCATGGGAAGATGTTTAACATA
>CAJNOP010004199.1:0-10986 GCA_905250075.1 Rotaria sp. Silwood1 | reverse complement strand
GATGAACATGAATTAGATATTTGTGTTTTTAGAGGATGTTAAGACAACACCATAGAAGACGAAGGAACAGTTGAAGAAAGAACGAGAAGATTAGTTAGTTATGGGTGTGGGTGTGAGTGTGGCTGGTGTGGGTGTGGGCGCGGGTGTGGATGTGTGTGGTATATGTTCTACATTTCCACTCGGGTGTGGATGTGGGTGGGATGTGGGTGCGGGTGGTGTGGGTGTGGGTGTGGGTCTCGGTGGGGTGTGGATGTGGGTGTGGGTGTGAATGGGTTAGGGTGTGGGTGTGGGTGGTGCGAGTATGGGTGTCGGTGGGGTGTGGATGTGGGTGCACGTGTGCATGTGGGTGTGGGTGTCGATGGGGTGTGGGTGTCGATGGGGTGTGGGTATTATATTCATGCGACCCTGAGGTGTACACGGACACGGGCACCCGTACCCACTGGCACCCACACACGCACATCCACACCGACCCACACCCATGCGCCCATACCCACATCCACACCCACGCACTCCCCTCAGCCAACACTCACTCCCACACCCACACCCCACACCAAGGCACACTCACACCCAAACCACAACCACATCCAAATCACACCCACACCCTTTTTAATTAATAGATAACAAAGGGCAATTGTTTGTATCTATTCTAGTCTAACACCAAGATTTTTATTTTTATATAATTAAAAAAATGAATAAAAAAAATTGAGATAAATGAACTGCCATGTGATTGAGGAAATACTTGATGCCATACTACGGACCAACTTTCTCAATTTCAAGACTCATTTATGTTCTGTCAAAATTTGAAATATATATTTTGTTTAATTTATTTTGAACAGATTTAATTTATTTATTATTTTTAAGAACGCTTCAAGTTCTTGCCTATTCTTGTCATTCGTGTGGACATTTTTTCTTTTCGTTCTGTTATACGTGAACATATATGTATATCATCGCAGCTGCAAAATGAAAGAAAAAAATAACGAAAGAAACAAAAACATGTTCTTGCAGGGAACAGTATTTAAGAAAAATCGCTTGGGACTATACCATTCCCCGCGCTCATATTTTAGGGTAATGATCAGTTTTTTGCGCTCTTTCCAACGATACCACTCTCACAAATTAGAATTTTAGTTAATTTTTTTCGACCGTTTGATATGGGAAAATAAAATGCAAGCAAAATTCTCGTGTACGATCCATCCGTGCTGCGCTAGCGTTCTTTCTTGCTAAAATGAAACTAAAAGTTAGCAGTAGAATGCTTGCTTCAAATTTTTATTTGAATAACAAACGCGAAGTATCATGAATCATTCACGACGTTCCTAAAGCGTTTTTAAGGGACATCGTTCCTTAATACTTTGGCTTCCAACATCTCGATAGATAGACTGTACTTCGTCATCATCAAACTTGAACTGTTTCACAGCGGATGGATAATGAAGATGATCAGGTGATAGTTGAGATGGATGATACTTGTACATACAGAAGTCAAGTAACATCGAATGCCAACGTCGATCCGTTAATATGCACAAATTGGATACAAGATGACAATATTATTGTGGTTGAATGGAGCTTCAAAGATGTTGTAGACAACATGAACAGCTCCGCTCTGAATATTCAAACAGCTGATGGTCTCGAGAGGAAGAAATAATTACTTTACAAGGAAACAAATCATTGTCGTTGCATCACAAAAGTGAGAGCGATTATCAAGGATAGTAGTTATGTGCAATAAAACAATTTTATTATAATACGAAAATGCAAAGTCTTTGACATCTCTCTTGACTCACACGACGCACAATATTATGAAAAGAAAAAAAAATTGTCATTACCACCATCTAAACGAATATACATTCACCCTATCCTAAATCACCATCTCAAACAACCAAACTGAGGTATACTCACAATTACTAAAACGTTACCATAGTTGCAGAGCATTACAGAACTACTGTTGCAGCCAGATTATTTACACATGCGGCATAGACTCGCTATAGATATCGATGCGTACAAAAAACCGCTACCATACGGTACTGCTTTCTAAGTTCGGAAACAAAAACATGACCTTCGAAATAACATCATCGTACAGAACTCAAAAAATTACTTTGGTCCAACTATAGCCGAGTTCATCGTAATGATGTCTTGTGCACAAGATTTTTCACATACAAGATTAAACATTCCAAAATTTCGGTATTTCGGACAGTTGGGTGTGGGTGTAGGTGTGGGTGTAGGTGTGGGTGTGGGTGTGGGTGTGTGGGTGTGGGTGTGTGGGTGTGTGGGTGTGGGTGTGGGTGCGGGTATGGGTGTGGGTGGGGTCGTGGGTGTGAGTGGGGTGTATGTGTGTTTAAAGAAGAGTGAGACATATACCCACACCCACACCCATACTCGCACCCACACCCACACCCGCACTCACACCCACACCCGCACCCGCACCCACACCCACACCCACCCACACCCTTAGTGCTCTGGATCAATAAGAAAAAGATGAATGGAAAATGAGTGTTGATCTCTATCGTGGTCAGCGAATGTCGCTTAATGAAATTGAAGATATGAAAGCAAGTTATCCAAACTGATTTTTCTATAGTTTTCTGTCAACAACAAAAAATATTGAAGTTGCTCGAGCATTTTCAGGAGCAGGACAAATTACGAAAGATGTATCGATTCAACTTGTTATTTTTCATTTTGCTTGTTCTATGATGAAATTTAGTAGAGATGTTGCGAATATTCAAAATCAAAGTAATAATGGAGAGGAAAAAGAAATTCTTTTTTCTCCTCTCCATTGTTTCGCTGTCAGAGATGTTAATTATGATGAAAACGAAAAAGTTTGGTTTGTCAAATATGACATGTGTGGTGATGAGACTGATTTACTATTATTATTACATCAACGCTTAATTAAACTTGATATTACTGTTCGTGTACTAATGAATAGTGTTTCTACTGACAAAGATTCTGTGGAAACAGTGAATAAAACATTTTCTAATGATATGTCTGTTCTATTCAATGAACTTTTTATTCCAGATGGCAATATTGTGACATTGGATGAAAACGCCCAAATACCAAAGAATATGAAACATGCGGTTACTGCACTTTTTCTTCTCAAAGGATTACAATATTTCAATGTTGATTCATTTAGTCATAAGCCAGACATTCCAACAGATGCACTGGTTACACTCTGGGATGGTTTGTCAACAATGTACAAGAAAAAAGGTGAATTTCAACGGGTTTAGACTACTTCGAGAGAGCAGATTCTTGTGCTCAAAATATTTTACCGACGATTCTTGCTCGTAAGGTAAACGAAAGAGTTATTATTTTTAACAGTTTCAACTGAAAGTTTTTCATGAAAAAAAACCAAAGGTGATTAAAGACTTTAATAGAAATAATGCGATATTATTGTTTTCACCTCCCCATGGAATGTCTTTTTGTTTTCTTTTCAATGATGAAATTCGATTCATCACAATCATATATATAGAGAGAGCGAGAGAAAGAGATAGATAGAAACAAAGGACTAAGATACATGAGATATCTAAATAGATATACTCATATGTTCATTAAGAGAGCGTTTCAACTCGTCACGTGACGAGTTGAACAAATTGCAAAAATCACACCTTTCGTAACACCAAAAACAGGCATATTCAAAAATGCAGAGATGTCGTAACGAAATTTACAGGGCGATCGTAACGATTAATACAGGCAGTTCGTAACGGTTGCAGAGCTTTCACAACGAAGCAACAGGGTTTTCGTAATGAAATATATGTTAGTCGTACGTCATTTACGAATAGAAATTACATGGGTTTCGTAACGAATTGTACAGGGCTTTCGTAACGGCTAAAATAGACTTTCTCATGTTATATTTCAAAGGAGATGTAGGCTGTCAAATCAGGGCTGTCGTAACGAATTTTACAGGGAAGACGTAACTGTTCATACAGGGTTGTCGTACCGGAAAAGCAGAGTGTATGTGAGTTAGATGTACAAGGGTATCATATTGAAATATCAGGGCTGTCGTAACCAATCGTCTGATCTCGAAATAAGAAGAAAAGATTTGTTGAAGATTAACATTTTCAACTTATTTTGCTTACTTTACTTAATCAAGCAAGGGTGTGGGTGGGTGTGGGTGTGGGTGTAGGTGCGTGGGGTGTGGGTGTAGGTGCGTGGAGTGGGGTGTGGCGATGGGCGTTGGGGTGTGGGTGTGGATGTCTACAAAAAGAAAATGACACCAACAATCACACCCACACCCACACCTTAACGGTTACGATAGCCCTGTACTTTTCGTTACGACAGCCCTGTATTGTCACTCGTACTTTTAAGCTAAGTGCATTACGAAAGCCCTGAATGAGAAGTTACGATAACCCTGAAAAATTCTTTACGGAAGGTCTGTAATTGATGGCATTATTTTCTAAAATAGCACATATCAAACCACTAGTTACGAGCACCCTGTAAAATTCGTTACGAAACCCATGAAATTTTGTTACGAAAGGTCTGATTCTGCCGTTACGAAAGCTCTGTTACGGGCTTTCGTACTGTCAATTAGTTACGAAAGCCAGAAAACAAAAATCGTGACGAGTTGAAATGCTCCTTTCATTAATATATTCTTAAATCTGTTGAGAACGAGTAAATCTAAAGGATAATTGATCTTGTGTGAAAATATAAACTGAGACCTTCATGATTGATAACTATGTTCTAAATAAGTTTTGCAGGTGACGAATCAAATGTTTTGAAGATTTTCAAAAGTCTAACAAAATTTCATATTGATAAGAGAAAGAAATTCAAAAATAACAACGAGTCAACTATGGAGAACTTCTGAGTTTTCAACTATCGTTGTTTTTATTCTTATTGAAGAAAGAGTGAGAAAATCTTTACAAATATTTGCTTAAACTTCATTTGATCAAAGGGAAATATGCCAGAAGTTCACAGAATGATGGGTAATTATAGTCGAGCATGGTCTATTTATTTATCGACAATTATCAGATGAATACTTTGATATTCCAGATAATGATAGTTATCAAGTGTTTGAGAATATTGCAACTGATATTCCATATGTAGAATCGCAGAAGAAATCGAATTATGGTATCCAAATATTTTTGATTATCTCGAATATATTCGTGTTCGTTGTCAAGAAACATCAATCAACAAATCGGATTTCAAGAATGTTCTTACATAAATATATTGTTCTCTGGGACATGCTTATTGGTATGTTGTTCATAATAAACAAAGTGCTGTTCTTTGCTATAATCGATGAAAAGAACTTTTCAAAGAAAATGACGAGTCCTTAGGTGAAGTCTTTCTCTATTTGGCTCACACATGTTTTAAAGATGATTCAATACAAGCAAAAAATCTTTATGAACAAGCAATTGTCGAGTTATCTATTTTAGAAGAAAAGTGGAGTTTGAAGCTAGCTATATGTTATAGTCGTCTTGGTTGTTTACAAAAGAAAAAACGCTGTTTTAATTCGATCCTTCTATCTACTTAATTATGTTGAAGATCTTACGATTTTGTTAAATAATCATTTAGAATAAGTTGCTGAATGCTATTTATATTTAGCAAAATGTTATGATCAAGCTGATTTTATGACCGTGAAAACAATTGCTCGGCAATTTTGTGAACAAGTTCTACGTCTTTTTTTAAATGTCAAACTACCAACTTCGAACTTTCGAGAAATGCACGAATGCATTGAATTACTTCTGACTCTTCAAGAGAATAATGGTAAAGTAGGGTGGGTGATGGTATGGGTGTGGATGCGATTGAACGGAATAGCTATGTCCACATCCCACCCTAGTGCTCGCTTTGCGATTCTATATTAACATGGGTGTATATGAATGTAACAGAAATTGATTTTATTAAACAATCAAAGAAAATCGAAAATATGCTATAGATGATACCCAATGTTTAGCTTAAGTATCTACAGAAATAATAGAACAATTCAATATTTAATGAAAGGAATCACATATCTATATGAATATAATAGAAAATTTTTTGACAATTAAATGTAATAAACAAGGAAAAATATGACAGAAGCATTAGACAATATATTCAATTTGAAGATCTACATTATATTCAGTTTATTTCTACTTTTCTATATATAAAATCAGATTATCTATTTTCACACAGAAAACAAAGAAATCTCAAATCTAAAAATATTAACACTATTAAATCTATTATAAACATGTTTAAATCTTCTTTTCGCAGTGTCTAATGCAGATTTCAGGAACTTGGAAACAAGACATTTATTGAAAAAAAAATTTATTTATTTTATCAAATTGTTGTCTTTTTAAAATTTTTATTTTCGTATAAAATTCTGTATACAACAGAATTTATTCCTAGTTGACTCATTCTATTGACACAACTTCCATCGATAATAATGACGAAAAAACCAACATGGATATTAATCACAGTAATTACAATAAAAATGTGACTGATTTTTTCTTTTCTTTTTTCGGATGCAACTCACTTTGCTGATCGTAAGATTACAACAAATCATTTTATGAAATCTATGTTATTAACAATGAGAAAAATATTGAAAACAAATGATTCAAATAAAAAGGTAACATATGGATTTCGCTTTAGTATTTCTAATAAATGTGTTAATCTCAATCAAAAACAACTTGATCGTATTTCTTACTTATGTACAATTGTAGCACATAAAGATGCTTTTATATTTACTCAAAATAATAATGATGAATATATATATTGCATTATTCAATTCATTATAACTGATTTATGATAATTCTTCATAGAACTATTTCAAAACAACTGTATATCTTATTTACTGAACTATATACCAGAACACGATAATATACGAGATATACTTCGATTGTTTGATTATTTTGATGTTAATTCGTTTTGTTTTTCTCTTTTAAGAGGAGAATATTTTGTTTTACCAAATCTGACTCTTAATGATAACAAAAAAAGATGAGTTAAATATCATTGTTCAACTCTATCTGAAGCAAGAAATAAAGCTGTAGAATTCATCATTGCTCTCAGTCAAAATAAATATGATTTATCTTATTATAATTTAGTGAAAAATATCTTTTCTTTGATCATGGTCATTCTCTTCAAAGCTGATGGTTTAGTTCATGATTTCGTCACTACACAATAACAATAGTGAAAGAATGTTGTTTTACATTTTTGTCTAAAAAACAACGAAGTTTACTGCTTATTACTGATCATAGCATAGAAAAAACACATAAAGTTGAATGCTTTAATGTATGTATATACGAGGATAGTTATTCTTTTCTCGAAAATTTTCATAACACATTTTCTTGAAGAGAAATTTTACATGGCGAAAATAGAGAATGATATCAACTGTTTATCTGCATTCTCTACAACAATGATCGATGATTGGAAATCTTATGGGTTTTTTTATTCAGTAGAATTTCTTCGAATGTGTGTCGATCTTTTAAATAGATTGCTTCACTACATCAAGAAAATTGAACTGGATCAAAGAAAAAAAGAAGTTCAATCAAAATGTTTTAATAGATTTCCAAAACGATCAAACATCAATTTGAGCCAAAAGCTCAAAAATACCGATAAAAATTTTTGATATAAATGTATTCTTTTAAATTTTTTCCTGTAGTTATAATAAATAAGTTTGGCTTATTTAAATCTTTATTTTCATCTTCTGACACGATTTTTTTCTGAAAATGAATTCACTGATATATGTTAGGAAATCAGTAGATTATTCAAGATCTACTCTTATCACTCTGTAGATTTGGTGAATTACAATGACCTTCCTTAACCGATTTCAATTTCAATCTAAGAAACTCGTACACAGATATTGATTTATCTCAACGATAGAACATGACTAGATTGGATTAAGAAGTTTTAAAGATACAAGAACGACATATTTTTTCACCTACCAAAAAATATTAAAAAATAAAAAGAGGCGTATTTTTTCGACATAAGCTTGATTATATATTGGGAAAGGAGAGACATGAACATGAGCGCTTCTAGGATTTTCTTACTCTGACTGAGACCTACGTATATCCAAAATATGTAGTAAAAAACTTTTAAATAGTTGAGGTATCTTTCTTATTAGTAAGAACAAATACAATTTAGATGATTATAAAACAGTTGATAACATCTTCTCTTCAGTCAAAAACATTACTTCTGTTCCTGCTATTTTTCATTGAAGATTTTGTTAGCAGATACTAATCATAGTGAAACAATATTGTTTGTCATTATTTTCTCTCAAATAATAACAGTTACTACCTACTAGATAACAGATCATGCAAGAAGACACAAACGATTCTTTGAAATATGTAAACAACAATGATGATTCATGCCGTTTTGAAGACTTAGAAATGTATTCGGATGGAGAATTGTTTATATATGAAGAAAAGGAAAGGACACGAGTCATACATTTGGATAATCTGCAGAAATCTTTTCTTTCAAGAGTAATGTTATTCTGTGAATTTATTGATCGTTTTCATCGAGAGATATTGATATACATTGTTTTTAATGTATTATTTACCATTCATTGTCGTAGTAATAGTAGGACACCAATGCAAGAGCAATGAAAGATGAAGAAACAGTGAAGCAAACTTATCTTGATCAAAATATTTCAATACATTACTTGAACGATCGAAAGTTGATCAATTCAAACATCAACTTGATCCAAAAGGTCAAAATATTGATAAGATTATTTTTATCAATATATATTATTTTGTATTATGTATATATTTTTTTAAATACAAAGTTCTAACAAATAAATTGAAATTATCGAAAAGTCTTTAGAATTCGAGTAATATTTTATATAATAAACAACATATATAAAGAAGAACAGTATCATTAGAAGTTCATAAATATAGTTGAAATCTACTTCGTTCATACTGAAACTGGATAGTATGACATCATAAATCTCTTATTTTGATTTTTTCATGAAAATTAGAACAATATGATATTTTATTGAAAAGTTAAGAATATTATAATTCGATAAATGATTGTTTTATTAAGATGAGTTAAAATTAAATTCTAAAATATTTGTTAAATAGAATAGTCTTGTTTTTGTTTTTTTTGTAAATAAAAATGTTAATCGTCTAATAGGCGAATAGATGTAACTTTTCTTTCTGGATCATCTCCATTAAATGAAACACTGACATGTTTTTCTTGTTCTTCGCCAATCACTTTTGGTGGCTTTATAATACAACCAGTAGCAAAACGACCTGTCCTAACAAGATGAACTTTATATCCTTGAAATAAAAAGACCATAAATTTATAGAGATAAATACAAAATAAATATTCATACCTTGATCTTCTAATTCTTGTTTAAGAGAATCTACATTTTCTCCAATGTATTTTTGTAAATCTTCATTCGATAAAGACATTTTATTTTAATCGAAATAACTCGAAAAAACGCAACTAATAGAGTATTTTTTTTGTTGCTTATGATTGTCTCAATTTAAGCTATTCCCTATAGAAATGAAAGAGAGAGAAAATATAAACACATGTCGATCATTAATTCAAATGTATTTATTCAACCGTAAAAATAAAGACATATTTTTTTCGCCTCTATTCTAACAAAAAAAGTATCTACAAATAATTATTAAAAAAAAAAGAAAGAAACTTAAGAAATTTAAATTTAAAAATTATCAACAAACTGTGTGACTTAACAACTCAATTGACTTTTTCGTATATTCTTCATATCAATCGAAGACTCACCTTTAATTCTGATATGAAATTAGTTTTTTTTAAAGATGTTTGTTTTTTTTTTATTGATGCACCAGGAATAGTTCTAGCTAAGAATATTATTTGTCTTTTAGTTAAATATCAAACTGTTTCTGGACATAATTCAAATTGTGATTATTAGTTAAAATTTTAGTTTATTACCAACAAATAATATCAATAGTCTTTATTATACAGACTTTCTAATCCTTATGATAATTCAAATAGAATTATTTTTAAAAATAGCTTTATTTTGGTATATATATATATAATAAATGTAGAATTATATTTATCTAAACTTTTATTCATAAATTTTGACATAAATTTTAATGAAAATGTATTCAGAGACACATGTGTTCAATGAAGCAATTAGTCAAGATTCTCTTCGATCATGCTGCAGATTCGATGAATATAAAAGAATAATTTAAAGAAAATATTTTCAGAGAATACCTGACGCTATTGACTTTCAATAGACTATTAAACAAACAATCTCGATACGTTTGCTTCTAGTGCAGTATCGTTGAATATTCGATTAAATAGTACTCTCTAACTAACCAATATTCGTGTAAATTGTCACGAATACAAATAAAAGTGACTCGGCATAAATAATGACTAAATAAACACGTATATTTGCAAGATACTGTCGAAGAGATCTGTAGGGTGTTGATGTGACTATTTCCATCATCAACACCCACACCTATACCCTATTTTGAGAAGTTAAGAAAATTTAATACAAAAGCTTTCCAATGTATCAACTATTTATACGACTCTTAATTCTACTTTGGAAAAACTAGGCAACTCTGAAACAATAACAGAATATCATCAAAAGACTTTGAACATTTATTTGAGATCTTGCGAAAACAATCATCTCAATATAATAACTTAATACAACGACATAGTTGAATGATAAAAGATTCGATGATTCCAAAATTCGCATTATTTTATTTTAAAAAATCATCGAATATTTAGTTTAAGATCTCTCGATCATCAAATATATCTTCAGATTGTCTAATAAATTGAGATGATTGTATATTAATGGAGATAAGTATACATTAGCGTTGATGTAGCGATAGATAAATACTCTTTTACATTATGGTTTTACACTAATTCACCAATAAAACAATTTTATTCGTTGATATTTGTCAATCAAGTATGTTTGATTGATGAAAAGAATTTTCATTGAAATAAATATTTTCTTCTCTTCTTATTTAAGTAGAAATGATTAGTAACAATCAAATTTTTCAAAAAGAAATTAAACGATCACTAATATTAGATTTCTAATCTTCCGTACTTTATGACATTTATTAGACTATCCATAAAGATTTATTCTTAGTAAATGAATGTTAATGA
>CAJNOP010004198.1:420-10988 GCA_905250075.1 Rotaria sp. Silwood1 | reverse complement strand
TAAATCAATTGAGGAAGAGCATCAAATTATGTCAAACTTATCAACAATCTTCCTATCAAGACAAGAATAGGTAATACAGTGCTTTATTTCACTCAAATAACAACGTCGATAAATTACTATTATTCTGGTAGTACACATACAAGATTTTATACGTATTCAACAATTAAGTGTATATCTTTCTAAAGTTTAATCGTTTCAGAAAAGCTTTAGTGGTCATGAGTATCTAGTGGATCTTCCGGGCCTCAAGTTGAACCACTAATATTTTGTACTGTAATTTTTGTATCATTGCAATTATTTTCTTCGATGGAACAACTTTCCAAATTTCTGTACGAAATCAATCGTAGAGATTAACTACTGTAAAGCCACTCTCCAATACCATCGTTGTCATCATTTTGAGCTAATGCATTGAGTACATGCTAGCCTCAATACATTCTGATTGAGAGAACGATTATGCCTTCAATCTGTTAATATTGTTTAAATTTATCAGTGTAACATTGTCATTTTCTAGCAGAGATCATATCCCAATTATTTTTCAACATTTATTTTCGTGCAGCCGCTCATATAGAAGCTCAACAATACAGGTACCTTTATTAAAAATTCAATAAGAAATCAATTCAAAATAGCAGAGACCTAATCATCGTATTGAAAATTTCCATTAAGTAGTAGTAAATCTCGATTTTGTGTCTACCCAGGTCGAAAAAGCACGATGGTAAACGGTCGTATACGAAGAAATACGTCTAGAAACGGTCATTGTATACGACGATCGTGTACGATGAGCGTATACGATGTCGTACGTTAAATTACGATCACCGTATACGTTGAAAATAAACGACTGTCGTGTACAAGTGTAGTATACGACCGTATATGGTCGTAACTTAGTCGTAAATACTCAGGTTAAAAACCTGACGTCAGATCGTGCAACATCCGAAATGATTTTACCCTTATAAGATTTTCTCTATGAGCTTGTCACAAGAGCATATGATTTATCATGTGTTCACTTTTTCAAGATTTCCTCAGATTCAGACCATAAGATGTTAGCAAAAATTTTACAAAAATTAAAGATTAAAAAACGTATTAGTGCAGGCTGAATTTTTTTTCTCAGGTCTTATCAGATCATATAAGATTCATGTAAAAAGAAACATATGGCAGTACATAATGTAGATCTTTTCTGCTCTTACCTGATGGTGTATGGTCTCTTCTGTTCTTTAACTTATTCGAGAATTGTTGATTCGATTAGTTCTACTATGAAAAAGAGTGGTTAAAACACAGGATTAAGCTGTGTGCCTAATTTATTCTAGTACTTTTCTCTAGTGATTATATAGAAAATCTTAATCTCCATTTCTTATTTTTCTATATTAATAATATAGAAAATTTGAATTTTCATTTCTTATCTTCCTAAACTTATCGCATAGGAAAGGGTAATTTAATTTTAATCTTTCTATATTTAATAAAATTGAAAACCCTAATTTTCACTTTTTATTTTTCTATAGTGATACTATAAAAAACCTTAATTTTTACTTTTTATTTTTCTATATTTGATATTATATAACATCCTATTCATTATTTTTCATTTTTCTATACTGGTAGTATAGAAATTTCCATTTTTCTTTCTTATTTTTGTATTTTGGCAAATTAGAGAATCCTATTTTTGCCTCTCATTTTTCTATATTAATAAGATAGAAAATTATATTTGTTAATTCTTATTTTTCTATGTTGATAATATAGATAACGATTGGTTTTATTTCTTATTTTTCTATATTCGCAAAATAGATAACAGTTACTTTTATTTCTTATTTTCCTATATCAATGATATAAGAATCTTGATTTTCATTTCTTGTTTTGCTAAATTGGTAGTTTAGAAAATCTTATGTATTATTTTTCATTTTTTATATTGATAATATAGACAATTCTAATTTTGATTTTTGATTTCTCTATAGCGATAATATAGACAATCTTAATTTTTATCTTTTACTTTTCTGTATTGATAATATAGACAACAGTTACTTTCATTTCTTAGTTTTCTATATCATTAATATAGAAAATCTTGATTTTCATTTTTTATTCTCCTATATTGGTAATGTAGAATTTTTATTTCTAATTTTTCTATATTAATAATACAGAAAGTCTTATTTTTTAATTCTTATTTTTCTGTATTGATAATAATAGAAAATGTAAAAATAGGGTCCTCTATGTTACCAATATAGATAACTAAGAAATACAACTTAGGATTTTCTATATTATGAATACAGAAAAATAAAAAATAAAAAATAAGATTTTCTATATCAGCACTATAGAAAAATAAGAAATATATTTTAAGATTTGCCACATCAGTAATGTAGAAAAATAAGAGGTAAAAATTAGCATTTTTTCTATTATTGTTGTCGACAAATACAAACACTTACTGTTTCTATATCATCAATATAGAAAAAATCTGATTTTCTGTATGATTAATATAGAACAAAAAGAAATATAACTAACTGTTATCTATATTACCAATGTAGAAAAACAAGAAGAAAACAAACTATTATCTATGTTATCTGTATACAAAATTAACAAATAAAAATTAAGATTTTCTATATTATCAATACAGAAAAATAAAAATAAATAGGATTTACTATTTTATCACCATAGAAAAATAAGAAATACAAGTAACCGTTTTGTGTACTATTAATATAGAAAGATGAGAAATAAAAATAACCGTTTTCTACACTATTAGGGTAGAAAAGAAGAAAAAAAATAGGTACACTGTTCGATCCTTTTTTCCAGGTACTGTTCTTCATCGGAAAGCTGATGGAATCAACTATTCTCGAATAAGTGAAAGAACAGGATAGACCATACACGATCAGATAATAATAGGCAAGATCTACATTATGTACTGTGTATGTTTCTTTTTTTGGATCTTATATGATCTGTTAAGATCTGACAAGAAGGATTCAGTCTGTCCTTATCAGTGTCTTAATCTTTGAACCTTGTAAGATTATTTGCTCACACCGTACAATCAAAATCCGAGAACATGTTTTAAAAAAGTGAACACGTAAGAAATTGTCCGATATTGTAACAAGATCATAGGAAAAACCTTACAAGGGTAAGACCTTATTGGATATTGCAGAATCTGACATCTGGGTTTTTGAGAGTGTGAGTATGAGTGTAATTATTGTATTAACTCACACCCTTTTGACTGATCATGATTTTTACTGAGCCTGTTCATACCAGTCATTGGACGAGTACAAGTACAGCAAGTACCAGTAAAACTCAAGATACTTAAAAAATGTACTTTGTACTTTACTGAAATACTTTTTATTTGAGTACTTTTCAGTAAGTAGCGGTACTGTACTGAATTATACTCAAGTACAGTATTTAAGTACATTAGAGTACTTAAAGCCATAATGAATCGTAGCTGTACATCTAACACATTGATATCGATGTTAGGATGTGTGATACACACCTACAGTCTATAACTTAGCGACATTTTTAGAAAAATGTATATGAATAATGATTATCACGATATTTCTATCTCCATTGGCATAAAACAGCCTCGGTATAAATGATTAACATTGATAACCAAGGAAAATTCAAAAGACATGAATTTATAGTGTGTAGGTTAAAATATTATGAATACTAGCGAGAATTCATGCATACTGCACAGCTGTTTTCTCCTTTAATATATAACCTGAGACGTTTAACTTTTCATCCACTCACAGACCTAGAGACACTCGATATTATGTATATAGATAGATAGCCCTACGACTTCATGATTTTATATCGCACATATTTTTATAATGGATGTAGCTTTCGTCATTATAGTCTCATATCCCTTACAGCTCTCATAGTCTTATCTCCTTACTCTCTTACCCCTTATTACCTACCTCCTTACTGCGTTACTCCCTTCAGAGCCTATGGATACCCCATATAGTAGCCGATGAGGACCTATGGGTATGTCCATATAATAGCCCTTGAGGACCTATGGGTACCTTCATATAATATCCCTTAAGGGCCTATGGGTATCTTCATACGATAGCCCTTGAGGACCTATGGGTACCTCCATATAATAGCTTATGAGTACCTATGGATACCTTAATAGAATAGTCCTTAAGAACATATGGCTACCCCAATACAGGAGCCATTGGCACAAATAGGAAACAGCATAGACTTCAGCCATGAAGTCCCATGAAGTCTCATGAAGTCTCTTGAAGTCTCGTAAAGTCCCATGAAGTCTATGAAGTCTTTTGAAGCCTTGAAGTCCCCTATTTTTTCCTGCAATGAAGTCTCGTGAAGTCCCATGGAGTCTCGTGAAGTCCCATGAAGTCCATGAAGTCTCTTGAAGTCCCATGAAGTCTCATGAAGTCTCTTGAAGTCTCGTGAAGTCCCATGAAGTCTCATGAAGTCTCTTGAAGTCTCGTAAAGTCCCATGAAGTCTCATGAAGTCTGTAAAGTCTCGTGAAGTCTCATGAAGTCTCTTGAAGTCTCATGAAGTCCTCTATTGAAGTCTCTTGAAGTCTTTTGAAGTCTGCTGTTTCCCCTTGCCTTGGCACCTTCCTCTTATAGCCTTATTTGACCTTTAACCTTTGACCCGGGACAGACAGACACACAGACATTGAACATTATATATATAGATTATGTAGACATTTCTGAGAATGCAAAGTAGTAATATATAAGAATATGTTGATATCCGATTAAAGTACATTTTGTACTTAAAATACTGGTACTTCAGTAAAATCTTTCAATACAAGTAAATTTACTGATACTGTTAGAATGTACTCAAGTAATCCTGAATACTCAGTAAAAGTATCAAAAACACTGAGTATTTTACTGAGTATCCAATCACTGGTTCATACCAAGAGGAAATAGATGTCGCTTGTTTTAAAAACATGTAATTTTTATCAGCATGAAACGGATTTATTGCTTAACAATTTTTTTTCTGACACAATTGATAGGAATAAAACAAATATACCTCTTGTTTAAAATTATGTACTACATTTTTTCTCCGATCAAGTATCTATTTTTTAACACAGAGATATTGCTCTTCAGTAATCATAGCTGTAACGGCAGCAGACATACCCTGCTTATTTTGTAAGCATGTATATATATATATATATATATATATATATATATATATATATATATATCTGCATTCTTTTCCCATTGAGTACTCATTTCTTGACGTAAGATAGGTACAGTCGAGTTCACTTATAAGAGCTCCGCATAAAGGAGCGGTCCGCTTTTAAGAGCCGTTTTCCAATTCCCCGTTTTTTTCTCCTGTGTTTTACGTGCTGGCAAAGTCCGCTTATGAGAGCTTCGGATAAAGGAACGGTTCGCTTATAAGAGCTTTGTTTTGGCGCTTTTTTGCGATTTGAGTCCGCATAAAAGAGCCATATTGTATGTTCTTGTTCTTTTTTTTTTCTATTCATCTGTTGCACGTATGCTCTTTTTCGTCTTACTCACTTGTCCTAACTGACGTCTTTGTTGAGTAAGAAGAGCCATTGTCTTTTTCTGTCTATTATTCATTTTCTAAACAGACGGACGAAGCTTCTCCACTTTTTCTCTAGTCCGTCTATTGTCTCTCTCCTATGTATATATACTTGCTGTTTCTTCAATAAAGGGATGAGATATTCATCCATCCAAACTAAATCGACAAGGAATGGCCTATTTAGAAGAAGAAGACGAAGAAGAAGCCGGAATTTCTTATGAATCGATACCAGGTGTCTCTCATAAAGATGCACTGATGCATCTTTCAATGGTTCGCAAGTATTTGGAAGAGAATTTTACAGAGTATAATTCATATTATGATATCGAAGACATGATCGAAAAGAACGCTTTAATTAATCGTACTCAAAGTAAAATCACGGATTTCTTTAAGTAAATTTATGTATGTCTATGTACTACTTAATAAATGTTGACAAGAAACAATTTTTGCACTGTTTTACATATAGTTCGGATAAAGGAGCGGTCCAGATATAAGAGCCTCTTTTAGAAACCCCAACTGCGCTCTTATAAGCGGACTCGACTGTATCTCGTATTTAATATATTAGCTTTGTCTTAAATGAAATAGTCAGTTCATAGCAGTAGCAAGATGAATGCTTCTTGTTTTATAGATGAAGTAGAGAGAGATTTCTTATCCAATAGAAATTAGTTGGATAATATTAAATCTTCAGTTTTGAATGAGTGTAAAATCGTTGTTTTATCAATTTATTTTTTTAAATTTAGACTAGAGCATAGTGTAGTATGCTATACATTAGATTAGATCTAATACTAATATTTCTATTATACATTTAATTTGCTATTTGATGAATTCGATTTTTTATCTTTTAGATTAAATAAATTTTAGGTTTTATTTGCAGATGAAATAAATTAAAATTTTTATTTTTTAGATTAAATAAATTCGATTTTTTAGTTTTAGACAAAATAAATTTTATTTTGTTAGTTTTAGATTAAATAAATTTCAGTTTTTATCTTTTAGATTAAATAAATTTTAGCTTTTATTTTTTAGATTATCACAAAGGATAGATGAAATAGTTAAGTATTAATTTAATTAAATGGGGATGTCCAATTTGACTGGAGGTCCAAATTCTTTTTTTTTCATGCAGCTTTGATGATATATCGAAACAATACGATGATATATCATCGAAGCTGCATGAGAAAAAAAGAATTGGGGACTCCAGTCAGCCTGGACACCTCAAGAATTAGTTTTTCTATTTTTAAAGAGTGGGAGGGGGGCGTAGGTAGCAAAAGCTTGCATGAAAGATGATAACAATCGACATTATATACGACTGTGTACGATCGTTTGCGATGGTCGTATACAAGTCGTATTTTGTCGTATACGACACGACGATATACGGTCGTAATTCTGACGACAAGTAATACGGCGAGTTACGGTCGTATACGATCGTAATATAGGATGTATACGGCCGTGCACGACCGTGTACTACTCTCGTAATGCTCGTCCTGGGCAGTATCAATAGCTCAAGCTGCTCTCAATCAATTCAGTTAAAAGTTTTAATAATATGCTATCATAGGCCCGAAAGTTTCCGATAAAATTTTTAGAACTTTAGTTCAACGTAAAAACGTGATAGAACTATCGAGAAAGTCTACAACAGCACAGATTGTCAATTGATGTAACTGTGGCATTACGCGATGACCTTTAGACCCAAGAAATTTGATATATATGTTTGGAGTTAGAACTTAAAACAGCAATAACAAATCATTCAAACGTGAAACGACAAGCAAGCATTTTCCTAGGTAGGGTATGAGTGTCGGTTGAAGCTCCAAGTGATGATGTGGATGGTGGTGAGTGAAGAGAATACTCGCACCCACATCCTCACTGCCACCCTCACATCCATACCCCCTCTACCCCACACACACTCACACCCATACCCCCTCTACCCCACACACACTCACATCCACACTTACCCACACCAAACCCACGTCCTTCTTGGTTCTTTTGACGTCGTGATAGAAAAATCACGAGTTAGTTGAAATTTCGTTCACTTCTTCGTTGCTAATTTTAAGTATAAACTTGCTTGAGTTATTAATACGAAGAACCCATTGTAACCCATCAAGTCAAGGAAACTTAAGACTCACTTAACCAGAATTATTTTTTGAAAAAATGCTGATTTGGTTCAATCTGATTCGCTAACAAAAATTTCACTACATTTTAGATTGTTATGGAACAAAAAATATTGCCACAGAAATACTCTCAACCACCGTACATTCTGATTGGACTTGACTTAACATATGACAAGATACAGACTACATTGACTGTTCAAAATTTGCTTCAAAAAGAACGGATATTCAATTGTTTTGATGCGTTCGATAGTTTTTTAAAAAAAAACATGCAGCAAGCGCATATCGTGCTTATTGTTTCTGGCAATTTGTCAAGTGCTGAAAAGATTCAACTAGAAAATTACGAACAAATAGAGTCCATTTTTATATATACGGTGTCGGCTGATCGCAAAGAAGAATTTCATTCAATTTATGCTAAAACTGAGCGCCGAAATTACTTGAATAAACTTATTCAATTATTGAAACAGTTTTGGTTCTTCTTAGGTTTATTGGTTGTAATGGTGTGTGCCTATGCATATCCCCGATTGGCAAGATCTGGTGGGCCAATTCGTGCTGAATATACAATTCGATGGGGCTGCGTAATCATCATTTTCCTACTTAGTGGTCTGGGATTAAAAACTGGCGAGCTTAAACATGACATATTCTATTTTCGTTTGCACTTATTTATTCAAGTGTTTAGCCTAGCTCTAATTCCATTCACAGTTTATGGCATTTGTTTATTACTTGCTAAATCATCAATGAATAAGGCTTTAGTTGGAGGAATCGTCATAATGTCCTGTACATCGACAACAATATCTAGCAATGTAAGAGATCAGAAAACTTGAATGTGAATCTTGTGTGTGTTCATTCTAGAGCCTTGGCAAATACCTAAAAGGTTCTGCTAGATATCATCCTGTTTTCCTCTGGAAAACACTAAGGAGGGCACCATTTCAAGTGTGTCCCCTCACCTTTGAATTTCAATGAATTTTTTCTCTATGTGTTCATTTTCTAGAAATCCCTTTAGGAAGCTTCGCGCCTAAGATATGACTACTGTGGTTCTATTAATCCTACCGATGTGGTTGACATCTCTACAGTAGAAATATAGGTTTGAATTAGGACAAAACTGAAAGTTTCAGCTCAAAAGGATAAGTCATACACGAGATATCGATGTTGCAAGTATAGCTGGTATGCTAAATTTGAAGTATCTCTGGAAGCAATGCTTCTCAGTAAAGGTTTATTTTCTGAACACTAATAAACCTTATGACAGAATTGTTTTTATTGTATATTTTGTCGATTGTGAGCTATACTTTCATTCTGATAAAAGTACCTGATCATTGGATATTTTCTGCCTGATGTCATAGGATATTTCTAGAAAGCTTGATTTCAGATATGAAAGAAAGAAGGTCGAATCAGTGGGATTGAATGGTTTGAAAGTAATCTCAGTTGAACAGAGTACATCGAAATATATGTAATGGCATTTTGAGCAATCCATCATATTGAATGTTGGTATGAAGAATGCTTTGAAAAATATCAAAAAGTATCAAAAACTCTATAGCATTCTAATTATTGAAATATAAAATTCGTTCTGAAATGTCGGATTGTTGTATTTCAGTAGAAAGCCTACGAGGGCAAATCCGTAATTTAATAGTTTCAACTCGTGTCGATGTACTTATGAAATATTGTGAAAGATTCCTTTTTCATATCGCACTGAATGATATGTCGTCCCCCTAATTTTCTTTTATGTTTCTCGAGAGAATATTTCTTAGTGGAAACTCCTTTCTGATGACTAGTTCGTGCTTCCTATAGTCTTGATGAACTTTGAAAACGCTTTAAAAAGTTCTAAAAATGAATCTATTTTTGAAAGAAATATCACCTTTTTTTCGAATTTCTAGCTGTTAGGATACTACTGCGATCCCTTTCAGGAATATCAAAAAACTCAAATTCTCTTTTTGATCTGTAAGTTAATACACATAAAGATCATAAAAGAGAAGTTTATACTGAAAATATAAAGTTCGTTGGTAGCTTCTTAACACAGATATAGATCTATGGAAATATAGGCAGATTGAATATCCTCAAAAAGAGATATAAAAAAAGGATCTTTCGCAATATTTCATACTTACATCGACATGAGTTGAAATCATAAACTTATGGATTTGTTCTCATGGGCTTTCTTCTGAAATAGAACCATCCGAAATTTCAGAAGGAATTTTATATTGCAATAGTTAGAATGCTATAGAGTTTTTGGTACTTTTTGATATTTTTCAAAGGATTCTTCATACCAACATTCAATATGATAGATTGCTCAAAATGCCATTCCATATATTTCGATGTGCTCTTTTCAACTGAGATTACTTGCAAATCATTCTATCCCACTGATTCCACCTTCTCTCTTTTATACCTGAAATCAAGCATTGAAAGAAAATAATATTTTTGAAAACCAAAAAGTTATTAACTTATTTGAAACCAAGTTGTCAATCAGAACAATGTCATCTTGATTGAATGAAATTTGAAATAGCAATGAAATATTTTATATGATCATTTTTTCAGAATTGTAACCTAGATATCAGCTGAAAGGAAACATTGTAGAATCTTGGCTACAACTTTTGCTCTACTAATCGAGCTGTGGTTCTCCTAAAGGTATTATAAATTTTGGCTTGAAAGGTTTAGAAAAACACTGGGTTAGAACGCGATTTGTTTTTTTTTGAGAAAGTCACTGACAATGGTCTTTTTTGGCTTACAAAGAAGTCTTGAGAAGTTGAGTGTGAGTGGGGATAGATGTCGGATGAGATGTAGGGATATCGAAAGATGATGAATACGCACACGCATACACTGAAAAAAATGGGCGTAGAATAATAAACCCTCAAAAAGGGTTTATGACCACGGCATAAACCCTTTTTAGGTTTATGGACGTAATCTACCCTCTCATAAACCCTTTTTTTTCATAAACCTTGGCAAGGGTTTGCTATACGTTGCACTTTCATAAACCCTTCGGGGTATATGAGCTGTAATATACCTTTAAAAAGCTGATA